>MU118271.1:0-22448 GCA_014904855.1 Thelephora ganbajun | reverse complement strand
GGAGCCTCTGGTTGCGTCTTGAAGCTCAGAGTTGACGTGATGGAGAAACCAGATTGTACAACGCAAGAGATAGCACGAGGTCACGTCAAATAAGCGAGCGGGTTCAGGCCTCTCTGTTCGACAGATCTTTGGGATACGAAGCGGGAGATATGGAGATGAACATGAGCGTCGAGTTGGTTGTATGGGCAGGTGGACGATGCGTTGGTCTGTGTGATATTTTACATTTGATGGGTGTCAGGGCGTATCCAAGAGTCCCGGACTCGTCAGCCAGGACACTCGGGGCTACGGCTGTGCAGTCTGAAGCGAGCTTTTTATCAAGAGAAAGTTCGATCACGTCCGCCAGGTTGACCTTTTGGATTCCCACCATGTCGATCCCCATCGATGGCACCCCTGGTTAGGATTATTCTGTCTCTCAGCTCTTATGCGCAGCCAAAATAAAGTTACGGGGCATGATTTGTGATAGAAGGTTCGTCTAGGACCCGTAGGTGGACAATTGCTAGGGTACTGAATCGCGAAACTCTGCAGGGTTGCGACGGCCCCGAACAGGGCTGAGGTGAATCAAACCGAGACAGGAAGGTTTTCAGTGCGTGCAAGCTGGCTAACGATGTCGTGGTCCAGGTTGACGCTCTAGAACGCGATGCATTGCAAGTGCTCAGTCACATCCGATCCATGCAGAACACCTTCGCTGTCGTCAACAGGACCCCTGCGGAAGTCCTCGCCTTGATTCCGGATTACTGGGGAGGTGGTGGCAGGGATAAACCCTTAATCAACTTGACCCACGTATGTCGCGGCTGGAGGGAAATTTTCACATCGCGTCCCTCGTTATGGACCCGCTTGGAGTGCACGAATGTTGACAAAACCCGTATCTACATCGAACGTTCGGGGTCCTACACATCGGCCGGTTCAAATCCATGTCTGTTTCCAGAGACTCGACACAGGTCCTACCACTTCCCGCCCTTCTCAACGGGCTTTTTGACGGTGACCTCTCATCTTTGCGCGAATTGAGTCTAGCCGGGATCATCACACCCCTACCTTGGAGGGGTCTGTAAAACCTCATGACATTCAACCTGCGTCGGGTTCCCAAAGATAGCATCCTTTTGACCCAGTTACTCGACTTTTTCGAGTCTGCCCCCTTCCTCCGCCACATTCAACTCCATGGTTCGATCCCCAGCTCCAGTGGTGCCCCCACCGAACGGGTGGTATCCCTTCCCCACCTGAAGGATCTCAATATTATGACTCAATCAGTGCATTCCATTCCTCTCGGTCACCTCTCTATCCCAGCTGGAGCATCGCTGCGTCTGGAATTTTCCTTCAGTGGCGCAGAGCCCCCAGATTTTCCCTACCTTCCCAAATCTCCCGAAGATCTCTGCAATCTCTCTTACATCACTGCGGTCAACCTCTGCTTTAGTCCGGAACGGAGGCTCATGCGGCTTAACGGACCGAGTGGGGAGCCCTACGTATTTGGAAACCGGATACGCGGGGGAAACGAATCCCGTTCGAGGACCGGTCGATTGTTACAGTCCCTCTACCAGTTTGACGTTTCAAGAAGCCGACGGCTGGCGATTACACTGGATGGTTATCGGCCGTCTGTCACTTCTCAGATTGTGGCGGGGATCGTTGATCGAATCCTTCACTCCATGGAAGACCTCCGCACCCTCATGCTCGCTCGATGCAACAACCTCCCTTTCGTTCAAGCCCTGAATCCCGCTAAGAACCCCTCCAAGGTCGTACTGTGTCCTGAATTGGAAGGGATTATCCTTTATATAGAGTATCCGGATCAGTTCCCCATTGATGAGCTGTTGAGCATGGCAGAGAAACGGGCGTCGCGAGGTGCGAAGCTCTCGGCGATCACGACCATTGGTATGGACGCGCCTGCATCGACAAAAGAGGTGTCCCGGCTCAGGAAACATGTCTCGCGTGTCAAGCATAAATTCTACGGTGCGCCCCCTAAATGGGACGCCATTCCCAGCTAGGTGATGTATTTGTTTCCGGTGTATCATAGTGCCCTTTGGTCAATCCACACGAGACTATATGTCATGTAGCTACCAGAATGTGATAAATAATTCGGGTTTCAGATACCAAGAACTTCTATCCGAAAATAGTTGGTATACATTCCTTCCTCCATCGTGGTGACCCCAGTACCATCGTTATTCTGGTCAACGAATGTGCTTGGTCATGCCAACAAGTCCTCCGAGCTCCTCGTTAGCTCTGGCAACCAAGTTTTTGCACTATTTCCCAGATCCTCCTCCCTCCCATTCACCTTGAAAACGGGCGTTGGACGTTGAAGCTTAGAGTTGGTATGATGGAGAAACCAGCCTGTCATGAAGTGAGCGTGTTGCCCTCGGATCAAGTGTGGGTTGACCTTATCCAAACTGTTGATATACGATAGTGGGTCGATATTCAATACCCGGAGGTTCTTGATACGGTCCAGGTAGTCTTCGGATTCAAATACGGTGATCAACGTCTGGCTAATATCTCGAGACTTCCCGTCCCAGATGGTGATCTTCATCGGGGACATCATCATCGGGGACATCTTCGCGGAGACTGTGCGAGTAGTAATGATGGCTGGTGTTTTCGGAGTATCTGGCTGGTCTTTGGGTAACGGGATATATACGTCCTCCGCATCTCCTGCCTGTCTCAAGGTGAGTGTACAGGATCCATCATATCTACTAACCTTACCATTCCGGCCGCGTCTCGGCAATCCATCGATGGGGCTGTAGCACCGAAGTCCTTCGACTGGGAAGGTTGACCAATCTAGCCCGGCACCACAGGGGTCAGAGACGAAATCAAAGGGCATGATGGGGATGGCGTATTATCAGCAAAACCTTTTGGTTCGAAGCCAGTACCATATGTTGCAGGACCGTTGTTGCCACCGGACCCGCTACACTGGGAGGGTGACTTCGTGACAAAACCGGGATCGGTTACCAGCCTGTCGAATTGTTTGCCTTGCTGCAGAGTTTGATGGTGAGCGTGAGCTTTGAGAAGGTTAGAGAAACATACGATAATGGGTCACCGTGAAAAACGACTCATCATCATCGTCCGTTTCAACATCACCCCCTACACCAGGAGGGAGCATCAGGAAAAGAGGCATCGTCTTATTTCGCTTATTTTACTTATTCGAGCTTATTCGAGCTTATTCGATCTTATTTGTGGCAGCCCCCCCGCCACTTAGCCCCTCGAGATTGTATAATATTTGGACCTAGATTATATAAGGGCGGACAATCAAAAATAAGATGAAATAAGGTGAAATAAGGCGAAATAACCGGGAAATAAAGCGTCTGCCACGTTTACTGATGAGTGGCTGCCAAGTTGTCGAAGCCTGTTCCAAATGTCCAAGTACGGCTTTGATGTCAAGGCGGTCTGTCGGTTGGGCTGACCAACACAGTTCCAGTATTCCCCATAAGTCATCCGTGAACAATGCTCCTTTCGCCCCATCAGGTCTTCCTGGATGTTCACCTCCAACGACCTTCGCCAAGACAATAAGGTCCTTATACGATGCAAAGAGTGCTTGGCCGTTGAGGATAACCACCCCTAACGCATAGGAATCTGATTCTTTTGTTGGTCGACCATCCTTGAAACCGAACTGGTCCGGATTCAGGAGCTCTGGCTCATCCATCTTATCGCGCCGGCATTTGTAGACGATGTTGACGCTGTAGTGTATGCAGGGTCCGAGGCGATGCTGACAAGTCCAAGGTCTGCGAGGCATGCATGACCACGCTTGTCGATTAGGATGTTGGCCTTCAGAAAAAGCGCGTCAGGAGATAGAACAGCGAGTTTAGTGTTAAAAGACCTACACCCTTTAGATCCCCGTGTATTATCCCTTCGCCGTGCATATATACCAATTCACGAGCAACGTCTGCGAGCTATCAGAAAGCATTATCAGTGACGCGTGTGGTCAGTAGCAGGAGTAAGGTCCTACAAGTTCGAACCGATTCGCATCCCTCCACTCCTTGACAAACTCGTTAATGTTTCTATCAGCCATCCACTCCGATGCCATCGCGAATCGGCGATTCCCCATCGTGACTCCCAACAGCGGGAGCACGTTCGGATGGCAAAGGGATTTCCATTCCATAACCTCCTTGCAAAACCTCTGCGTAGATCACGATCAGTTCGCCAACGCAGTTCTCAGGTAGCCACACCGGTAACCCACACGCGTGATCTTATCAAAGTCGCTCGTCGAGTATATCTTAGAACCTTGACTGCAACCTCGCGCTCTTGGTGTCGACCCTTCCACACGTTGGTAAACCCACCTTCATACAGCGGCATGTCCGTTTGATTGAAACAGAACGGGATTTTCACCGACCTCGGAAGCAAAGCCTGGCGACCACATATTCTACACAACGCGCTTAGACACTGCGTTCGGAGCGACGGCACCAAGTCTAGCATCTACATGGCAAAATGGAAAATTTTGGAACAGGTCAGTGGGCCCACTATTTCGGGATGAAACATGGGGAGGTACCTCGTCTATCACGTCAACAGGGGACTGAGCATCGTCTCCACGAAGACGCCTGACCTCCTCGGTTTCATTGCGGTCGGTAAAGATGTCCTTGATTCAGCCCGACGTATGCGTGGTTCCGGAGTTGAACCTTACAGGCCGCATGAAATTCGCAGCGCATGTGGACGCAGGTGAGGTTCCTGGCTCCAGCACCGTTGCATCGATGTCCACAATCCGTCCATCAAGGTTGGGTGGGTCGGCCGTGGCGGACGGTCACCACCCAGATCGCCAATATGGTCGTGCGAGGTGGTTTGTCGCTAAACGGAGCGGCACCGGTGAAAGCCTTTGTTCAAATAAAGATCATTCGTCGTTTGTTATCCCCGAGTAGGTTATCTACAACGGACCTCGATTGCGACCCCTGCAAATGAGAAAACATCTGCTTCCTTGCTATATGTCTCCCGACCGTCCAAGGTCTCCGGTGCGATCCATCATGCACTGTCATGCTCAGCTGGACCGTTCCACATCAAATCTAGGTCCTGTGTGACCATGGCAAGACCAAAGTCTGTAATCCGTGCGTGGCCGGTTATGTCGATGAGGATGTTTGATTAATTGTGTGTTAATGTGGTGGTGAAACGAGATCTAGGACAATCACGTACTCCCTTGAGATTTCCATAGATCACGTTGCAAGAGTGGAGGTAGTCGAGGCCTTCAGCGACATCGGATAACTGGTGAGATGGTCGGCGCGTCGCACGGCGCGGTAGAAGGAAAACGCACGAGAAAGAGTCTGTCTGCATCTGGGTGGTTCGTAATGTATTCTGTCAGGTCCCTGCCCGGTATCCGATCCGAAATGAGTTCGAAGGGGTCGATGGTTACACTCAGAGGGGGGACGATATTTGGATGTGCCAAGTGCTTCCACATCACAGCCACCTGATGGAAGGTCTATAGAACTCGTGAGTGCCTGACAACAGGGAAACGCGGTGCGAGTACACACCTCCTTGATCTTGTGCAGACCCCCCGGGGTACATCCTTACGCGTCTGATGCGCACCTTTGAACCACCAAAGGTCCCCTCATACACACATCTCAGAAGGGATTCTGAGAGCGTACACGATTTCGGTAGCATTCCATTAACACCACATATCTTTCTGAGTTCGTGCAGCGATTCCTGGAATGGGACGCTTGCAGGATTGGGGATACCGACGACGACCTACGCCGGTGTTGAGCGCAACGTAGAGAGGGGTGGTTTGGAGACTCACGCTATCCATGCACCACGCCAAATTCTCGCTTTGTAGCTTTGGAAAAAGTTTCGATACTCGTTCCCGTGAAGGAAGTTGCTGAGCTGCTCATGAAACTGCGGTGAAGCTCTGTCGAGGTCGCGGAGTTGTTGTAAGGGATCGCCCGGGATCATGGGATGACTTGTTAGGGCAACAACCTGGGTGAATAAGCCGTTCGCGGATGATTGTGAAAATCAGTTGACTAGTGGATGCCTTATAGGTATGAAGCACCAGATACCGTTCGCTGTCAATCGGATTCAGATAATTGGGTTGGGCGCCATGAGTCCCCCAGAACATCGTGAAGTCGGACTCAAGGCGCAGATTTCCCGATGAGTATGGACAGGCTCAAAGTCAAGTTGTCATCGAGGTGCACCCTTGGTATTCAACTACACCCGTATGAAGTAAAGCTGCAGTGTGTGCAAAAATGTTTTCCATGGTAAGTGTGAATGCAAAAGGCAATCGGAAGTGGCACTGCGTCTTGTGTGCGAACGTCTGTTCATAGATCAAAGCGCATTCCCCCGTCTGGTGTTCTGCATGGCATCCCAGTTCTGCTTTGGATATTGTTCCAATGTCTCACAACTTTTTTGTATCCATGTTGCAATCGTAACAGGGTAGATATGACCGATGGTGGGAAAAAGTTCGGAACACTCCCTTCCGCTTTCCATCACATCACCATCCGACCCTTCGACGCCTCAGGCCTCATCAACCAATTCCAAGCTATGGTCTGCAAGAAATGTGAAAAGGTAAACACACTTCTCACCCGTTCTCTTCCCCTCCATTCGCTTCGCTGACAAAAGTCGCTGACAAATCCCAACCCCGCACGTTGGAAAACAGAAACTCTCGAAGGTCGCTGCGCCGGACCCGTTCATATCTTCCTCGAGCGCGATCAAAGAGGGTACTAGAAAGGTCGGCGGAGGGAATGCTTTATTATCTCGACCGGGTCCTTCAAAGACGAAGTTTGGACCACCCTCAGTAGGGGGGTCGAAGAATCGGTTTACGGTACGTCATACTTACACGCCTCCCCCACGCCTCACCTCTTCTCTCGCTCATGTCGACCTTACTCTTTTCGTTGTCTCCTGGGAGAGTAGCCATACGCATCGAAATGTAAGGATTGCAAGCAGACGACGACGCAGAACGGAGCGAAGTATTGTCACGGTATGTCCTTCGCCAAGCAGAACCAAGACCCAGATGCACAAGCTCCGGCACGATTGCAACCTCGAGCTAACTCGTGCGTTCCTTTCCAGGTTGCGCATACAAGAAGGGTCTTTGCTCCATCTGTGGGAAGCAGATTCTGGACACGACCGGTTACCAGATGTCCAGCAAATGACTTCCCCTTCACTTGTCCTGGAAATAGTTTGCGATCTGGGCGCATACACCCGGTGGCTGGGAGGATTATCTTGCTCGAGGCAATCTATTGGGTGAATCCCTAGGTTCTGCCGAACAGACGTGTTGACCGGGAGTCTCATACCCTGGCCTTCTCTTGGAGATTATGAAGTCTTCCTACTGGTATACTTCTATGACATTACGTTGTGTTGTAACCCACAAGAGTGTAGCAAGGTCATTACTGACGACATAAAATGATTACCGAATCGAATGTCAAATCAAGCCTTATAAAGAGCGTCGATGAAAGATGCAGCTATCTCTTGAACGAGATTTGGTCCAACGGCGCTCGACCCCAGACCATACAACGCGACCATCGTACCGTCATGACCAGAGGAAGATCCCACCTCCTTCACAGAGTCCTTGAGGTCAGCGATAAAGGTATCCACAACTGGTACCGTCAAGGTCTGTACAAAATGATACGAATGAGAAAAACATGACAAAGATGTTAACCAGGGGTGAGGGAGAAGCTTTTACCGTAACGGCGATATGCACTGCGGCAGGTTTCTGCAGGGCGTTCAAATGCCACCCCTTCTTACTCATCGTGTCACCGACTTTCAGAACGTTGATTCCAGTACCCTCCTTTGCCGCGAAAGCGACAACGGACACAGGAGGGTTACCAAGGATGTAGAGTTCCGGGATCTCGGTCTTGATACCATGAATGATCTTCCGAGCGGCGGTGATGATATTCTTCGCTGATTGGTGATAACCGCTACAGCGACGAATCGAGGTCAGTGAGAAGCGGGGGAGACCGAGATATTGTATACTTCTCGCCCATGTACT
Source organism: Thelephora ganbajun (assembly GCA_014904855.1). Classification (NCBI taxonomy): domain Eukaryota; kingdom Fungi; phylum Basidiomycota; class Agaricomycetes; order Thelephorales; family Thelephoraceae; genus Thelephora; species Thelephora ganbajun. The sequence continues at coordinate 14,578 of MU118271.1, read as the reverse complement.
GCATGGCAGCCCAAGCTCCAGCAATGAGCGCACCTGGTCTACACGAGAGGTCAGACGGATCAACGCCGTTCCTTCGGACGACCTACCTGGAACCCGAAAGACTGGGACTGGCGTACACGCCACCTGCACAAACACTGTAAGGAAGTTGCAGGAATGGGAAACGAAAACGACATACCTGGCCATGAAGAGGTGACATAGTACTGGTATCTCCTCAGCTCTGGGGTACGGTACATGATAACCGAGGTTCCTTTTGGCGCAAAACCGTACTATGGGTGATCGTCAGTGCCGTCGGAGTCTTACCGTCGACCGGCTCGACCTACTTTGTGGGTATCGCAGCTGATACTTGTGACTGAACACCGACATTAACTCAAGCCGGGCACAGTGGAACGAGGCTAGGCGTTACGAACCTCCGTCTACCCTGAAGTCAAAATCAGGCATTGTGTATCCATCCTGGATTATCAAAGCTTAGACGAAACAGATGCGAAAATAATATGTGAAACAGTACACACCGTTCCGGGAGGGAAAGAACGTTCAATGAAGGGCACAACAAAAGATCCCAAACAACAATCGACATGAAGCCCGATATTATATTTCTTAGCGAGTTTTGCGAGACCTGTGATGTCATCCACATTCCCGTCGGGGAAATTGGGAGCCGAACCGACGAGCTAGGCAATCACGATCAATGTCCCCGTATTGATCGCAGGAGGATTGATCCTTTAACGCACCATGATCGTATTTGGGTTTCTTTAGGGAGTGAGCGAGTGAGGAGAGCTAAAATTGACTGAAAAGGGATACTCACATGGCTCTCCTGACCCTGGCAAGATCCACCTGACGTGTGATTGGGTCAACTGGGATTGAGTGGAGTTTGATCTTCATGTATGCCGCTCCTTTATCGAACGCGGCGTGGGCGGACGCGGGAACAACCCTGAGGGGGATATGAGATAACCATTGGGCATCCAGAGTCACACACCGACATTTCAGGTTCAGTGATTCCTTTGGTGGCACGGGCCCAATCACGGTAGGCCTTTACTGCCATAACGATACTCTCGGTGCCACCAGAAGTCATCGTTCCCGCCCCGGTGGGACTGTTGAACATCCTATAACGCCCAAGTCAGAACCGCAGTGTTACTCGAGACGAGGAAAGCCACCGACCTTAGACACATGGACACAACTTCGGCCTCCATCTTCCTGATAGTGGGGAACACGTCCGGATGTAATGGATTAGAAACACAGTAACGTTCGTAAGCGGCGACAATTAAGTTCGTCAGATCCTGTCCACCATCTACCCATACATTCAACGCCCGACATGAAAGGTCGAAAGTGGTACCACTCACGATATACGGCACCACTAATCTTTCCGTCTTTCCAATCATGCAGCTTGGCGCCTTTGCTGTCAAAGCTATGGCAGTAACTGTCCATCCTATCCATCTCAGCCAATATCCAATCCCTGGATTGACCTTCTGAAGGAAGGGAAAGGTAGCGGATGACTTGCGGGCCGGATGGAATGAGTTTCTTCTCAATGTCTTTCCTGGCTTTGGCCATCTGAGGTTCGACTTTGGCTACCATAGGCGGTAGAGCCAGTACCAACAGCAACGTCCGCTGTGGGGCGCAGGTATATCAGCTTGTGTGAGAGAACAACCGGGGAAACTGACGGCAACGTACTTCGGAAAGCCAACTCCATCCCTCTCTAAGAGTCCCGACAGTTCCCCTGGCCCTAAGATGTCTTAAGGATTTAATTCCATACTTTGTAACGACGTAGAAGAAAAGTAGAGTCCTAGCCCGGTCGTAGGTGGTGCCGAATCGCGTCTGTAGTAGTGACAAAACGTCAATGAGATGCTGCGCTGGCGCAGAGTCAAGAATCGCGTCCATTTCGACCGAAGGCGGTTTCCCACTAGAGGATGAAGGTTTTGGACAAGCCCTGCGGGTATGTGATCGGGTTTTACTGCCTCCGCCCAGCGAGCATCACTGGGACAACCGTTCCGGATTCCGTCACGACAGACCATGAACAGCTTACGAATCGTTCGTGAAGTCGACTCGCTATCCGGCTCTGAGACCCTCCTGTGCTGACTTTTCGCGCAGCTTTCACAGGAAGAAGAGAACGACTCTTCTACGGAAGTCACCTGGGGTGAATCCCACTCAGCACCGATGAGACGGACGACGTTACGATCCATCCTTTTCTCGCAGATGACCAGCAGCGGATAAACACCTTCTCAAAATTGAACTCGCGCGTGCGGAACTTGGATGAAAAACTTGGAGAACTGAAGGTGAACTCTCCGATACGTGGTCGATCGTCGAGGTATCGGATTGACCTCTTTCGCAGCAGGAAAAGGAGGCATTAGATGATCTCTCCAACGAGCTCGAGTTGGGCGATGAAGACGAGCTTGTCATGTAAGGTTTAAATATCCTCTTATTCCTCAAACTGCACTGAGTCTCGACCAGTTACAAAATCGGCGAATCATTTCTTCACATCCCGTATAATCGCGCCTTGAGACTCCTAGAGAGAGACAAATCCTCTTTGAACTCGCAGATATCCGATCTGTCCGGCCGGATTGAAGAGTGCGAGAAGGAGATGCAGAAGCTCAAAACAGTGCTGTACGCAAAGTTTGGTAGTGCAATCAATCTCGACGAGTGATTTTGACACCGTGGGTTACGACCGCTTTTTCGTCTCTAACCCGACGCTTCGAGGTCTTGGATTCGGTCGTTGGAGCGAGTCCACTCATTTGTGGTTACTACTGATTATCCGATGAAGATTGGGTGTCCTCAATCCCTCGTATCGATAAAAGGCATCTCACGGTTCCAGCCATCACTCAGTACTAATCCTCAGCTTGGCGAGCTGCCATTCGAGTAAAATCCGTGAAGATAAGTATTACAAATGCGATGGTCAACAATGCTAGTATAAATATTACAAGAATCTGGATAAATGCGATGGGAATTGATGCTGGGGGAATCAAAATTGAAAGATAATGGACAGGAAGATTTTGGATGGTGGCAGGAAAACGCGCTCCGATCCAGCGAACAGCGGTTCTCGTGAAACCGCGTTTCACCACGGAGGCCGTTTTCTAGCCTGAGGAGGGGATCTCTACACCTCGATGAAAGTGTCTTCGAACCTTAGATTTCCAATGTTTCCCTTGCAGTACTTTGTGAAGTGTCTTCGTAAGGAGTCCTCCCTCCCGCTGAGGTTACCCCTACACCCGAGACAGATTGCTCGCTTACCCTTGACCTCGATATGTCGTTTACATTCCCACTTCCCTCGGAAGCCTTTATCACATACACTACAACACCATTTCCCCCGGATGTGGTTGAACACGTGAGTAGCTCGGTGGCAGCCCAGTTTGGGGGTAGGTGGTGACTCGGGTGATACTCGATGATGTTCAGAAGTGGACGAGGTTGGAGAGAGCGACGGCGAGGGAGACGGGGAGAAGAAGAGAGAGACATTCTTGAGATGAGACGTCGGAGGGTTTCTGAGAATGTTTCGAAGTGTCAAAACAGGAACATACGTGGTGCTGGGAAAAGTGGTAACGGGAGTGGAGGCTTGGGAAAAGTATCCCGCGCTGCCGTAGGTATTCTCGGAGTAGCCAAGCAAGTCGGAGAACCATTGACCAGATGGTCCATCTGCCGCATGAGCCAAAAAATCATACACCATGTCTCCCATGAGAACGAGGTCGTCGTGCACCTGCAAGGGTTTTTAGCACACTGAGGGATGGGGAGAAGAGGAATCGTACTGACGGCAGACATGAGGGGATCTGTGGCGACGTCGTCAACACGGGTGTAAACCTCACCAGGATGAATCTAATCGGAAGCATTCGAGCATTAGAGCCTTTCCCTGACATCGGACAAAGAGATCAGCTACGGACCTGGGGGGAAGGGAAGGCTTGAGAGAACATAGTGTGGTCGTGATAGTGGGGGGAGAAAAGCAACCCGGGGGTGACAGTCCCCCCTGCGGGTCGAGCTCATTTAAACCCGCCGCTCAGTCGGACGCCCATCTTGCGGGATGAGTGCTCGTGAGACAGGCCAACCGGAAAGCTTCCCGTTGCTCGTAGATGGTGGGACCTTCCAAATAAGGACTGTTCCCATATATGGTAAGTTGAACTTGTCCTAAAGTCCTCGTGTGATGGGTCCTAGGATTTTTAGACTCCGCTCGGCCGGCACGCCGCACGGGAACTCGCGGTGCAGTGCAATCCGACAGCGGGCAATGATTTAAGTAGGTGCAGGATTGGACGTACACGGTTTGAAGATGGAATAGACGTAATCCAGACACAAGATAGCGGACAAAGGTGTAGGTTTGAGAGGACGTGTGGTACAAAGCGTAGTGAGAACGAAGAGGCAGAGGTGGTCGGGAGCAAAGAAGTGAATCGTTACCTGCTCGAGACTATAAATATGCAAAATGCCAGCCACAAGTGTGGCGGGAGTATTAGGACTGCACGCAGATATCATTCGACATCCTGTCTCAGGTCAGATCCGCTGACCTTCTGTCCACAGTCAGTCCGCTCTGAGCTTCACTTGGCACAGCAGGTTGGTGTCTACATACGCTCGGGAGGGTTCGATAATCTCCTTGTCCTTTGGCCGGCGGATGGGCACCGCCCTCCCTCAGCGAAGTCCAAGCTTAGATAATATGTCCATGGGTGATTTCTCCCTCCCCGACTCCCACCGAGTTCGTCGTGGCAAACGGTACCCAGTTAGTAGTCACAGCGGCGTCCGTTTGTCCCTATTGCATTACAAAGAGAGCCTGTCAAGAAACCTACAACGCGAGAAAGCGGCACGGTTTCCTGCGCGAAAGGGGTGCACATTTACACAGAATAGTCACCCGGTCAGGCTCAGCACACCCCATAAAACCCGCCGTCATCGCCTTGAAAGCGTAGGGTTGAGCCATAGGCTAAAGTTTTGGACTTGATGTAAGGGGTAATGATCAAGATAGTCGGTTGATTCGGATGTCGCGCAGTCGAAAAGTGGCTGGCCATTCGTCGTTGTTATGTGTTGGAAGCCCGAGTATCAGCAGGTCCTCTGTAGTGAAAGAGTTGGGCTACCACCGCGCCCGCATCTGTGGTCAAGATAACTATACTGTGGTATAACTCTGTTCGATCGTCTTGATTCGGTGAAATTCGCCAGTGCATAGCGAGAAAGTGTGGGAAGTTAAGCTTTAAGCCCGAGCTCTGGAGAGATGTGCAAGCAGGGTGGTTCGTTGGAGAGTCGAGGAGAGAAAGATCTATTTCTGGTGACAGACAGCCATAGTAGAGCACTACAGTACTACGAGACATCCGTCCAAGTGACGCTAAAGTGGCCTGTTTGCTATGCGTGTCCCCCTTCCTATGGCACCGTGACAGCAGGATTGGTGTGCCGTTGTCAACGGCCCACAGTCAAACAGTACAGAAACGGAGGGCGGGTGATCGAAAACAGGAACGTTTCTATGCACAAAGTCGGGATTCAGTCTTGAATAATTGTAACTTCTCTCTCGTTCCTGCTGATTTTCAGGTCGGCTGATGGGAGGGAACTGAGAGAGGTGTTTGGGATGTTGGAGGCACCACTAGCGTGTCGAAAAGGCTTCCAACAGCTTTAGGCTTCCCACGCTCCACTTCCGTTTCTTGCCTGCTCTCCGATCTGCTTTCGTAGGTTAGTCCCGCGAAGAGGCCTCTGTCTATCCCAATGGGGACTCACTGCACTCAGGAGAACTAATTCCATCGAACTTGGGAGCAGCATTTATCCCGGTTTTTCCCTTTCGCGCTCTATCAGAAACCAGGATGTCGTGCTCCCTCCCTCAAGAGATACTAGATCTCATCATCGACCATCTACGCGATGAGCCAGATATGCTTAAAATATGCTGTGTCGTCTCCAAACCGTGGGTTCAGCGCACGCGAAAATACCTCTTCTTTCACGTCAAGTTCCACCCCTTAGGTCGCCGCGTCAGTGGGTGGAGGAAAACCTTTCCGGATCTCATGAACTCTCCCGCTCATAATACACGGGTTCTATCAATTTGTCATCCCTGGGTCATCGCCGGTGTAGATGTGGGTACGCTGCGCACCTTTTGTGGCGTTGTGCACTTGAACGTGAACACCGACTTGTGGAGTGATCAAGCGGTCTCTCTCGTTCCATTCCATGGATTTTCCCCCGTTATCAGGTCGCTCCACCTGACCTTCACCTTCCTCCGGAATTCAAAGGTTTTCGACCTCATTTATTCCCTTCCCCTTCTCGAGGATCTGACGTTGGTTTCTCGCGCTCGACGGCGTGGGGATGAGATGTGGAATACTCCTTCGACCTCTCCTAGATTTACTGGGTCCCTCGAGTTACGGCTGCTCGAAGGGATTCAGTCCACCACCGATCGATTGTTAGACCTCCCGAATGGTCTTCGCTTCACGAAGATCACAGTGCCATGGCTTTCCGAGGAGGACGTTTTGTCGACAATACGTTTAATATCAATGTGCTCTGGCACCCTCGAATCTCTCGACATTGCTAATTACCTCTCAGGTGGGTTTCTTTCGCCTTGTATCCGATTTATACCTCACCCCTTCGCGCAGACGCGTCCCAGGGGGTTTCACTTGACCTCTCCAAAGCAACAAAACTCCAAAACGTAGTGTTTCGGTCCAAAAAGGGTGCGAAGATCGAATGGATCACTACGGCACTCCACACCGTCGAATCCAAGAATATCCAACAAATTTCGTTGGAACTGTCCAACTACGTCTTCTGGCAAACGATTCGGCAGGAGTGGTTGGACCTCGATTCCTTACTGGTCCAATTTTGGACTTCACACTCACTTCGTCCGAAGGTCATGTACGAGTCAACAGCGGGAGGATCAGCGGATCAGAGGAATGTGGCAAGGCTTTTACCAGAGCTGATGAGGAGAGGTATTGTTGACCTGGCCGAGTATCCTTATGTTAGGCAAGATTTTCCGAGCTTCACCACGACGTTAATTTAGCGATGCAGATGATAGGGAATTAAGCCGACACCGGTTCGGACGGACCATCGTTTTTGGGCGATGTCGTTCGATTGCTAAAGTTACGCTTGTCAATATACTGTAACGAAATTCATCTAGGACCTCCCTGAAGTTTGAAATCTACATGCGCATATGCAAACGTGCGGGAAAGCGCCACCAAGCGCCATCAAATCCCCTTTGACGAACGTCGAAACCTACATCAGGAGAAAAATCATGTTGTTCATTTTCACATGTGCGTTTTTTTTCCCAGTGTAAGGTGTCTTGAAGTCACAATGGTACCAAATCGCACGGCGACATGGAGGGTTAAGGTTACTAATACTCGTGCCAAGCGGATGTCCCGGATCTTGTGAATGGTGCAATGCCTGTCGACTAAGCAACGAGGCCTAAGCGCTTGAGCAGCGGAGAGGAAAAAGAAACATCTTTGCGAGAACTAAACCACGCCTTTGGTTTGGGATTTACGGTATGTATCGAGGTGTCCACCTTTAAGCCCTATATGCCTCTCCTCGCAAACATCTGCTCGTCAATTCGAGAGCACGCCGGAGCGAGACGCCACCCCCAGGCGAAACTCAGACGACAAGCGTATTCTATACCATTCATACTCAGAACTCGAACCGGAATCCCTCACCTCCTACGCTTCGTTAGCAACATCAACCGTTTCAAGGCAAAATTCGTGGATGTTCGCCCAGCAGACGATTTCGTAATCGAAGAGAAAAGAGTCAGAGACCAACCCGCATGTCGAAACGAGCGTAATCGAGACACCCACTCGTCAGAGTGCACTACCACGGGGCAGTTGCCTGGGATGGACTTTCAGCAACGCTTCAGGATATTCCAAGCATCATCCGCGAACCACGTCCCTTCCACTCCTTCAGGTCTCCCAAGGCGTTCACCCTTATGAATCCTCACAACAACGGCATAACCGTGATACCGGGAAAATGGTACTCGCCCAACCAGATTCTCGTGCATTACCATACCAAATGTGTAATGATCCGAACGTTTCGTAGGACGCAACTCGCATGTAGACTCAACCATGACGGGAAATACTTTTACCTTTATGGGGAGGGTGTTCTTACGGAAGAGTACTCACCTCGAGTTCGAGAGGTAGCTGGGCAGGGTTGTTCGCGAACCCTGAGGTCAGCGACTGTGGGTTTCACTGTGGAAACGCCATCGCTCTGGGTGCTGTTTGTGCCGTCGAGTAGCTAGAAGGAATAACGGTGAGCTCAGCCTTGCAGTAAATCTAAAAGTCAACTCACCCAAGTGTAATACAACATCCTGACTCTTCACGCGGGTCGGTGGAGCCAAGCTGTGAGAGATACATATAAATCGCCTTGGCGATAGGTCTGGCGACACTCACTTTCGCACTCCGCCTCCGCCTTCCTCTCAGGGAGTACTCCACCATGTCGTCGTCATTGGGCTCAGATCCTTGGAGTCAACAACAATCCTGACCAGAGTTGGGCGGAGGACAACCTTCCTCATTACCTGGTCTAGGGTTATTTGTATCGCGGAAATGCACCCAAGCCCTGACCCGACTAGCCTTGGAATCCGTTTCCTTGACTATAGACCGCCTCACACCGCTCAGGCTCGACGGCCGCCCTGTTTACTGCCCTGAGAGATTGCCGAGCCACCCACGGAGCACAAGTTGCCAGGGCACCTTCGATCGGAACTACCATGGAAGCAGTGATGCAACGGTAACAGAGATATCAAACACAGCCTCGAACGGACAGTAATTGAGCGAGATATGCTCAACTTTCGTCCCGGGCAAAGCGAGTACTGATGCTAAATGAAGTGGAACGAATACAAACAGGTCAGTCCAACGCAATTTTTGACCCTTGTGCCAGCGGGTCGAAATCACGAAAATCAAGATTGTGCCTGATCACGGCACGCGGTTGCTTCATTGCCTGGTTTCCATCGCCCACTCAAGAACCTCCGTCGACGTGCTTTCAACAACTTGATCGTCGCTCTGGAACATCTGCAAGATTCTATTTACTACGCCTACAATTCTACTCGTGCCTTTTCGGGGAGAACTTATCGGTCTACCGAAGTAGCTGGGTTGAATCACTTGGCGACCTTGCACGGTATCGGATGGCCATAGGACAGCCCTCTTCGCCTCGAAAGTCTTCCTTGCCATCTCAGCTCACATCTAACGAGGTCCCGTATGTTGTAGGTAGATTCGTGATATATTTCATAGTTTTCTAGCTATTTATATTTTATCGCAACTCTCTCCCGTGATGCATTCAATTGTAATCGCCATCCAGGGAACAGAAAATGGCATAATTCATTATAAGGCCTTGTCAGGGAAACAGTCCAATCATCAGCGCCGCAAGGTTATGTCGGACTTTCCACGACTTGCTGATGCTGGTTCGTTCGATGCTTGATTCAAAAAGACGTGTCATCGATGACGGGTTTGTTCACTATTCGTTCGCGTTTGGCCTCAATGCACAGGACGCCCTCCAAACTGTTCGGGGCTAATGCGTTGGCGTTCGCTGGACGTAAACTTCCTCTTCACAAAACTAGTCCGCGTCCTACGGGCACTCGGCCTAATGCTCCTCGTTTCGCGTCTTCTGGTGTCTTGACCTTGTTTGGTTGGGTATGATGAATGTTGAATCGGGAGCGTTCCGCCCATCCCGACGGGCACCCACACAACCACCATGTCGTTTCGTGATCAGTTTTGCGCGCCGGTTAAGCAAGACATAGTTCAGCGTCCATGGGTAGCGTGAACTCCGTTCTGGAATAGATTCCTCTTATCGATTGTACGAACTGATTGTGATTTCACGTATTTACCACAACGTTTCACCATCGATTACCTACATTTTTCTCAACGAACAGTGAGTGTCCGAATATCCTTGTCACCCGATCGAACGATCAAAGTACACGTCCTCTTTCGCCCACCACTATCCGTAAATCGGATGGGAATAGCCTTCGCGGATTTTTCCGACCACCGGTAAACATGAATCAAACGTATCGATCAGCAGCCTGCTTGTTTGAGTTTACCTGCAGCGGTCTCGGGGATATCGTTTTAGAAGCCGCCCGGGTGATAAGGGGGAAATTTTGCTCAAACGTTACGAAACCGGGCCACGACTGGACTGCGTGGTCAGCCTCGACCCTCAGTCCGTTTTAGTCAGCTCAAAACAAAAATGTGGGTGGTGGATGGGGTTGTCGCTGATCCATGATCCCATTTACAGCTGGACACGGAGGTCCTTGATCGAATTGTAACGCACACCTGATTCAACACTTGCCTCGTGCGCTTTATCTGGCTCAGCAAATACTTATTTCTTCCTCTGCTCCCGGGCGGAGATTAGCCGGGATCTTCCTTGGGGTCTTCGATTCCGCCCGCGCTCGTCCCTGGACGTCAATAACAAGTCGAGACCGCTTGATCGGGAACTAGTTGCCATTTTTTTCCTTTCGCTTCTGTACGGTAAGTACGTCCCTGATAGACGGTCGAACCCGCGGTCCGAGTGAAACCTCGCCCTCGCATCGTATCACTCGTGGGTTTCGTGGCCTAGCGCGGTCGTGTGGTTGTTCGTTCGTCATTTTAATGGACAAGGTTAGCTCCTGCAGGACTTTATCGGGTATGGTGTCAGTTGATCGCCGTTAGCACTATCCAACCCTAGTTACGAGAGGCTACTGGCACGGTGCGTATGCAGTTTGTTGATTCAGTTTGTCACCGGGTTTTTCTGAATGGGGTTCTTTTCCCCTCCGAGTGCGATCTACGGGTGAGCCGAGCGCCACCAAGAGTGCCTGTTGGGCATATATAACCGTTCCGCTTTGGCGATGCCTTGTCCCCTCTGTCCGTTTCCTACAGCTTGATTCTACCCTTCAGGATTGTTTACCGTTTCACTCCCTGTCGACACTCGCACGTCAAAATGGGTCTCCCCGCTACTCCTAGGACTGGCTCCCCTCAGGACGATGACTCCTATGTGCTTCCGGTCAGTCTTCGTCTGGTCTCTCCTCGGTACTCTGGTGCAAACCTACGTGTATTATAGTCCGCTAAGGCAAATTCCAACGAACAAGAGAGGTACGTTCCTGCGACTTCCCCACTGTAAAAGGCCACATCACTGAGCGGGACGGGTTTGCAGGCTCGATGCTATGCACGAAGGTGTCACAGGATTTCTTGGCGGACGGTTGACGTTTGCCGATTTAGGAAACCCGAAGAGAATATTGGAGGTTGGGTGGGTCGCTCTCGGAGTGTCCTGTCGTCTATCCCTCCTTAGAGAAGCATTTCCCCAGGGCAGGAAGTGGTGCTTGGGCGATACATGCCGCGAAGGATTACCCTGATGCTGAGGTTATTGCAATCGATATTTCGCCCCTCCCCGAACGGTGGGTCATGCTTTCTCGATACCTCGTTCGTTTAGTCCAACCGTTATCTGATCCGGGGGAATGAACTATCTTGAAGGGTGCTCCCGAAGAACCTAACGTTTTTGCAAATGGATGTCTGTCAACCTTTACCGTTTGATCATGAATCCTTCGATGTAGTCCATGCCAGATTTGTCTTGATGCACGTAAGTTTGGGTCCCCCTTGCTCGTGTTGTGACTGCGTGAAAACTGATCCCATCGCTCTTCGATTTGTGCAGTTACCTCATTTCCGAGATGCGCTAGCCCGGATATGTGCTTTGATAAAACCCGGAGGGCATCTCGTCCTCGAGGAGATCGACGCTCGGGCATATTCTGAGCATCAAGAGACCCCTGAGGAGGTTGAATTCTTCTACGATCGAATTTACGATTGGGTTGCTTCGAAAGATGAAACCTATGACGTTGGGAGCGAGCTTCAACCCTGCGTTTCGAAACTGGGGATGTTCATGGACGTAACGGTGAAAGTTTTGGTCGTACCATTTAGCCCCGGTTGGGATGGCCGTAAGTGCTTGGGTGTAAATTTTACGTATTGACACCCCGGTTACTAATGCACCCCCTCGGAATTTAATTTTTTAGCGGTCGAGGTGGGCGCGTTGGGAAATACGATGAAGCAATCGCTGTTGAAGGCTTCAGCGATGTTGGTCAAGGTCGTTCCTGGCTTGATGGAAGAATCCGTGGCGAAGTTCAAACTCGCTGTCGAGGAGCCCAAGCACAAGCTACGGCTAAGAGTTTACTTCCTGGCCGCTCGCAAAAGGTAAGCTCACTATCTCTTCCTCCGTTTTTGCTTTGTGTTTGACTTTTGTTTGTCCTATTGTTTCAGCTACAAATTATCCCAGATCCAGAACACGGAAGTCATCCAGAAGGGACCCCTCCTTCCGATCAGGGTGGTCTGGCGCCTTTTCGGCGCTCTTCTGCCATCCCACTGGACAGGAAGGGGTCTCGCCAGCGCTGCGAGTTGGTTTATCTCGCTGCTGAGGTGGCGTTGACGACCGAGTTTGGGAGGTAGGACCGAGCTATCCCTATGTTGTACTAGTAACGCGCTGCCTTTACCTTACACGTGGACTCTATACTGCTCATTACTCTTCGTTTATTTTGTTTTGTTGTTTTGTACAAAGATTGATCCGTGTAGCGCATTGGAATGTATCGATTTAAACTTTATCTACGCCATCTTGACGTCTGTGGGGGATCTCTTGGTACCCTTCGGAGCCGCTCACCCTGGGTCTCACTAACTCGGAGCTCCCAGAGGTACGTGTCAGCCGTGCGGCACTGTCATTCTTCAAACGCGATAATCTACCCACGTTCGCGGAGTCGATGAGGCGTTCAGGTGCTTTCACTGAATCCGGGCTCCTTGGGACGACAAGCCACCATGACGGTGATGCTTTTCTTTCCTCACACCATTGAGCTTCGTAGGGCCCATCATATTCCTTTGGTTGCACGACCATTCCCTCACTTGCCTTATGCGTTTACTCCCCCATAATTTATTTCTCTCTCTATTTCTTGCTACTAGTACCCTTTCTGGAGTCCGATCCTCCCATTGGGCCAACTAACTGTGTGCTAGATAATACCAGCCGGCCTTGTTACTTCGTGTGTACTGTTGTGAATTTTATATCCTTTTTCCGGGATGATAAATGTGATTTCAAAAAAAAAAAAAGCGGCACCGTCGCCGATCAATCGTAGGGGATGCTGCCAGGACCCGTTTGGCTGCGAGCTTCCTGGGCTCACCCCCAGATCCGCACACGGTTTTCATGGTATCCAAAGAACCGCACATAACTTCTTAGCCCTTGCAGCGCCTACTCCGGATATAGTTCACTGACGAGAACATTTAGCCCATCACGAAGTTCTCGCTCTAGCGCGTTCTATTTTGTGGGGAGAGATCACTAGCGTGAAACGACTTGCGAAGAAAGCTCCGTTCGTCCATTCTTCATTCCGTCGGGTCAGGTGTCCGGCCGATCACACCCGGTATCCGAAACAAAGGAATACTGTCACAAGCCTCACCGTTTACTTTTTCCATTTTCGCTTTAGTGCTTTGTATGCATATAAGTTCCCTTCGGATAAGTGCTCACGTATGCACCCATGTTGAGCTCCAGTAGGAGGATCGCACACCAGATTGCAAGAGCACAATGATCAATTCGGTTCGGAAACACAAAGGTAGTGGTACAGAATCTGCATCGTATCAGGAGCTTCATAAGCACGGGTCAAGAAATCATTTCGGGGTTACAGGGGCAAGAGATAGATTCCGACACATCACAATTTCGGACGGAATATTAGTCGCGCTTAGGGCTAGGCAGATGCGACACGAGGGAGAGCAGGAACGATCTGGGAGACCCATCCGATAATCTGCGGCGATTTGATCGTAATCCTGTTGAAATTTGGGCTGAGTTACAAGTCTCAAGAGAACAGTTGTATGTAGTTTCCACTTACCTGCATCCGTTAGCAGTCGCCTCGCAGGTGGAGGAGGCCGAGGTGCTCGTGTTGGAGTACGAACCTCCGATCGAGAAGGGACCGTATCCGATGTGCGCACCAGCGGAGGTGGTGGAAGTTGAGAAGTGGGATTGGATGTCAGACGTTTCTCCCGTGATTTCAAGCACGACATTTGCCGCGAGGATGAACGCTGGAAGGTAGAACATCCGTCAGTAGGCAAACACGATGGCGTTAGCGTAATCGGGGGCGTACAGGTAGGATACATCGGGAACATCTCGTATCTTTGCAGCAACTGTTCACGGGATAACTTCTCGCCCTCACCGGCAACATACTCTTTCCCTGGGTCCATAAGTTTCGAAAGGATATTCGGTCCTGGGCTAATGCTGTGGAGGCATCCCAAGTCAGGATCGATCAAACGGGTACCAGAGGCGAGAACGTACTAGTTGTCCTTGAGGACCTTCAATCCATCGTCATAGAACAATTCACCGCGCAACCAGCCGCGAGTGATATCCACGCGCATACACTCGAACGAAACTTTGACCGAAGAGTTAGCCATTTGTCTGGCAGCATCCGTGCTTTGAGAAGAGTGAGAGTAACTTCCTCCGATACTCAGGAGACCCCAGCGGACCGACCCTCCAACCGAATACGAGCTGCTCTTGGTCTGGCTCTGCTCGGCGGTGTAGCTGGAGGAAACTTCGATGCTGATCTTGGTCCAGAAATCCGGGGTATCGTCGACGGTGGCGGGAGGGTCTGGCAAGGGGGGTGGGATTCCCGCGCTCTGGGCAATTACGTCTTGGAACGACGAAGCGTTGTCCTTCGGAGCGAGTGCCTTGAGTTTGTCCTCCAAAGACGCGATTTTGGCTTCGTTGGCCGTGATCTGGCGTT
>MU118270.1:0-13417 GCA_014904855.1 Thelephora ganbajun | reverse complement strand
CACAGACCATGTTTGTTCGTGCTTGGTTAGTTTAGGGTGTTACTTGTCACTGTCTCATCACGTCTTTGGATCAGTATATAAGCCCTCATTATATTACTTGTATTTCCTTAGATTTGATATCCATTGGGTACCACTCCCCATCTATTCTCACTCTCTCTTGATGTGGCTCCCCAAGAGAGTACTACTCGACCCCCTGCTGGTTTGGCATAGCCTCAAAACTATGTTGTCCCCTCACGTCTCGTAGATTGGGTGTGCTTTTGGCATATCAAATCACCGAGCCATGACACAGAGTCAAATGGGACCTCCAGTCCAAGTTGTGTCGCGCCCGCCGTGGCATTGACTCGGGAGCAGCTGCAGACTCAGAGTCTGGGAGCAAGGGGCTATCGGATGTTGAGTGTGATGAGGGTGGTCACAATGATGCCAAACTCGACAGTGTCTGCTCATCTCCTGTCCTCTGACCATGTAGGTGGTGAACTTCAGCTTGTTTTCCCGATTTCCCAGGAAGAGTTCGATTCTCTCTTATCTGGAGAGTCAGAAGCTGAGGTTCGTCTGGTCGTAGTACAGGATGTGGTTCAGAGTGGGGCTCAGGATGATGAGCTCGAGTATAGTGATGGATGGGTTACGGATTGTAGTGTAGCAGGCCTCGAGTAACTTTGCCGAGTTAACACTGGTATCAGTGTTAAATATATACCCTTCACCATCTCCGCTGTTGGTGTGAGCAAGTTGAAATGGGTAAAAGAGTGTTTACAAAAGTGTCCATTTGTTAAAGACGTGAAAGTGATAGGGTATAAGGAAGAAATGGTTGGGGTAATGAATGTGATATCGTAAGGATTAAAAGTTTTGAAAAATTACCCGCCTCAAACTGTACAATCCTGACACCCTTCCACTCATTTTCTATGGACAATCATTTCCTTCCATCAGTTTCCTATTGCTTATCTAAAATGATGGATGACAAAGATGGAGCTCCACATGGACCGCAGGGAGTTCCACACGGACCAACGGAACTCCGATGGTCCGTGCACAATCACATGGGGAGTACAGCATGGTCTGTGTGCAATAGACCTGCCCTAGAGTAGAGTAGTATAGATATAGCCTCTCTAGCCCTTGTAGCTCCCCAGCTTTATTATCATCAGATATCCTCTCCCCTCTCACTAGGCCTGGATAGTGAGCAGTATTTAGGCTGAGGGTGCCATTGAGAACATTTTGCACCAGCATCCCTTCCTCTCCCACTCTCATAAACCTCTAGAGGTCAACTCTTACCAAGGGACTTCTTCTGCATATAGTGGCCAGGGCACCCATCAGTAAACCTTGGGTTGAATCCCGTGTCATTTAGACACTATCCGACAACACCTCGTTCCTGCCTGTCTGAAGAGGAGACTGACACCCACAGGAGTATTGCAAACAAGCAGGCACCGAAGATGAGTATCCTTCAACAAGGCTCTGCAAACCTCATTTGTGCCAGTGAACAATTGGGCTAGAGTGGCCTGACAGTGAGGACTGGAAGGACAATTATCCACATTCTTTTATTTCATTCATTTCTATTCATGATGCCTTTATGACTTCATTCTGATGTTCACATCATGCCTTCAATTTATGTTTGTTTATGTTTATCCTATTGTTTATGACTATTTATGATCACATGTATAAGTAGTCAAACTGGGTGAAGTTAGTTCCCCAGTCTTGAAATCTTAGGATTTTCCCTGTCTTTGGACGTCCTGAGATATCCAGCTGTCCTCCAGTTGGATTTCCTTCTCTTTATTTTCTTATCCTTCCTCCTCTTTTGTCTTCATCCCCAACTATTGAGGACCACCCTCTCTAGAACACCAAGGGAATCATTGACTTCCCCCCTCGTCTGGTTCGGTCATAACCTTTGTGTTATCAACATGCTACTGCTTGTGACCCACACAGGCCCTGGCACACCATTGCACATTTTTGTGAGTCCACTGACAGGTGGCCCTGACATAGACCTATGACACAACTAACTGTGTCATTGATGACTTCATATTCTAGACCATAATGACACTAACCTCATCATTGATGACCACCCTGTGCTATTATTGGCACATTTCTATTTTTATTCCTTCTACTGTTTTCTGGGCCCTTCTACCTTGTATTTTTAGCCCTTCCACTTCTCCCTATTGGCCCTCTAAAAATAGTGGATGACAAAGATGGAGCTCCAACAGACCACAATGGAACTCCACTGGTCCATGCAGAAACACATGGGGAACACTGCATGGTCTGTGCACAACAACCTGCCCTAGAGTTAGAATGGTATAAAGTAGTCCTCTCTAGCCCTTGTAGCTCCCCAGCTTTATTATCATTGGATATCCTCTCCCCTCTCACTAAGAGCCTGGATAGTGAGTGGTATTTAGGCTGAGGGTGCCTTTGAGATCTATTGCACAATCCCTTCCTCTCCCACTCTCATAAACCTCTAGAGGTTGACCTTTACCAGGAGGCTTCTTCTGCATCATTGTAGCCAGGGCACCCATCGTTAAATCCTTGGGTCAAATCCCATGTAGTCCAGGACATGTCTGGAGATTGTCAGGATTGTATGGTTTAAGGCAGGTAAATTTTTCAAACTTTTATTCCTTATGAAATCATGTTTGTTACCCCACCCATTTTTCTCCATATACCCTATCAGTTTCACGCTCCTACCAAACGGACATTTTCGTAGACACTCTTTTACCCATTTCACCTTGCTCACACCACAGCAAAGGATGATGAAGAGGTTATATTTTAGCACTGAAACTGGTGCTAACTCAGCAAACTTCTACAAGGCCCGCTACTCTACTCGTTGCTGTACTCAAGTGCATCCCCATCATCCTCAACTCCACCCCAGACCACATCCTGTGTCACAACCAGGCGAACCTCAGCCTCCAACTCTCCAGACAAGAGAGAGTCAAACTCTTCTTGAGAAATTGGGAAGACCAGCTGAAGTTCTCCACCCATGTGATCAGAGGACAGGAGATGAGCGGACACCATCGAGTTGGGCATCATTGTGACCACCCTCATCACACTCAACATCTGATAGCCCCTCACTCCCAGACTCTGAGTCTGCAGCTGCTCCCGAGTCAACGACATGGTGGGTGTCAGGATTGTACAAGTTACGGGCGAGTATTTTTGAAAACTTTTTAAATCCTTACGATTTCATGTTCGTTACCGGACTATTCCTTACATTTCTCATTGACTTTCTCTTATCGTTCCTCTTATTTTAAATGGACACTTTCGTAGTCACTCTTTTATCCATTTCGCCTTGCTCACACTCTAGATATCAAGACGAGGATCATGCTTGGTTCATTCGTACCAACCTATCTATCCTGGACTTCACCCTATTCGACTTAGGCCCACAGAGAAACCTGACAAGCTACGTGTTCACTACCCTACCAGAGACAACGTTCTTCAAGTCTAACTTTCTAATCTTGTTCTGGGAAAGGAGTTGTAGCAGCCTAACGTCGAAGAGTTAGAAGCCTATCAACCCTCAAAGGAATCAGCGCTGGAAAGAAGACCGACCTCAAGCAACGACGTCACCAGAAGGGTCAGTCTCAACAACATCGGCTGCAGGAACCTCAGGCTGTCGAAAAGCCTTAGCCTCCTTAGCACGTTGGAACCGTTCCCTCTGTCTACGCTTCTTGCCCTCTAAGGAAGCTAGCGGAACGTCCTTAAATGGACCAACCCAAGCAGATCTATGGAGCACAGGTTCACTAGAAGAAGTCAAGACAAGTACGGATGATAGGTTAAGGAATCAAGAACCTCTGGGAATCATGCGGCTCAGGAATCACCAGATCATCATCACCTGACTCCCCTCTGGGAGGAAAGGTGGACTTCCTTTCCAACTCGGCCAACCGATCTTCAAGACGAAGTATTCTTCCAGTCAAGACACGATTGTCTGCCATAGCTTGGTGGAAGTGACTTTCCACTTTGTTAATCTGGAATACGACAGGGAACAATCAGTCATGAGGAGAATCACTGTCAGAAGCATACGGACCATCGCTTGCTGACTCTCAAGTAAACTCCACAGACATTCCCCCATGACAGCCGTATACCGGATGATAGAGCAAATGGCAATATCTTCGGAAGAAGAAAGATCGACGATTCCCCTCTCAATCAACTCGAAGAGAACGCTCTCGTCATCGTACATCATGCGACTGCGACGATTCTCGTCTATGTTCCTAAGGGACGAGATACATTGTTGCCACACTTGGTTGTTGAAGGAACCGTACGATTGGAAGACACGACGAGGCATCTCCCAACCCTCCTGCGCTAGAACGGCATCAACAAGCTACAAGAAGGATCAGACAACGACAAGATGTTGACAATCTGACTGACCTCCTTTGGATGGTTAGCATCAAGCAAGTTCTGATCTTGGCTTCGTTCTGGCACGAAACGGGTTATTCGTTGATTGCGAGAGGAGACAAAGGTTTTGTTGCGGAGAGACATGGAGAAGGAGAGCTAACTTGCTGAGGGAAAAAAAAGCAAAGGTGACTTCGGTCTTAAATAGCCTTCACGCTAAGTCCCTATCCCTCACAAACTAGCACTCCCTTACTCCGCCACACTTAGTCATCGGCCCGGCCATGGGAAAGGTTGATCAGACAACCCACCGCCACTCCAAGAACGATCCAGACCCCACTCAATAGTGCTGAGCAAGCACAATTCTATTTTTACACACGATGGCGCCATCCTTTCACCTTCATCACTTTATATGGCACCATCATGACACACTCCTTGTTATCTGTTTCATTCATCAAACGCCACACATTCATTGTTATCTGTTTCACCCTAACACCTCATCATTCTTTTTGAGGATATATTAACAAATCCAGGTCATTCTAGACCTTGACGAACTTCCTTTATATTCATGACGCAACTAACCACATCATTGATGACTTCATGATCTAGACCATGACGAGATTAACTTTGTCATTGATGGTTTCTTTCATTCACTTCACTCTGGGCCCTTCCATCACTTACCCCTATCTTTTAGTGTACAAACTAATTTGGTTCGATCATTTCATCTTTTGTTTCATACCTTTCCTGATCGAGACCAACCCCCTTTGTTTCCTATTCATTTACTCACCCCCCATTTTCTATAGGCCCATAAAAATAGGAGACGGGACTCCGCAAGGACCGTGATGGAACTCCACTGGTCTGTGCGTAGTCACATGAGGAGCATAGCATGGTCAGTGCGCAAAGACCTGCCCTAGAGTTAGAGTAGTATAAAGTAGCCCTCTCTAGCCCTTGTAGCTCCCCATCTCTATTATCATCAGAAATCCTCTCCCCTCTCGCTAGCGATAGTGAGTGGTATTTAGGTTGAGGGTGCCTTTGTAACATTCAGACAACGATCCCTTCCTCTCCCACTCTTATAAGCTTCTAGGAGTCGATCCTTACCGGAAGGCTTCTTCTACGACATAGGCCAGGGCACCCATCAGAAATCTTGGGTCAAATCCCGCGTCGTTCTGACACTATCCGACCACAGTTCGTACTGCCAGTCTGAAGAGGAGGCGATCCCTCCCGCTGGAATATTGAACGAACAGGCATACAAGAGACGGTCTTTTGTGTGGAGCCTTGCAAACTCCGTTAGTGCCGGTGAGCGTTTGGGCTAGAGTGGCCTGACAGTGGGCACGGCGCAACTTGGACCAGAGATCTCATTCAACTCCAAGCCATCGAGAGTAATTGGGATGACATTGTCCTAAGGCCTTACGATAAGGATGGTAATCACATTGAGTACAGGCTTGACCTACAGCTCCTCTCCCTTGATGCTGCCAGGCCCCGACCAGATGATCCTCAATCTCTCAAGCTTCTTCCTCCATAACAGCACATAAGGTAGTAGATGACTCTACTACGGTGTGACGTGGACGCGGAGAAGGGGCGGGCACAGGGACGGGCACCTCATTCTCTACTGGCGCCACAATAGGAGTCTCAGCTGACTTGACCTCCATGGTCGGAGGAGATGGACTGGGCTGACGACGAGGAGTGGATGGAGACGAGAATGACAGTGCTTCCCCTGACCCATCTACCGGCAACACGGAATGGGAGTTGCAATGGCACATCTTGTCACAGAGAGACAAGAGCCCGCAACGATGAAGCTCTAGTTGAGAAGAATGACCCCCAATGAACTGGACGAGAGCGTTGTGTTTGTCCTGGAGGGTATTAAGGCAGGAATGGTGGTGGTTCAAACAAACCCCATCCTTCTCCAACTCAGTGTTAACCTTCTTGTTGGCATCGAAGGAGAAGCGATCAACCATCAACAAACAGTTGTTCAGAAGGGCCACCTGCCCCTTCAACACCTTCAACTCAGACTCCACACGATCGTTCTATGCGATATACGTGTTAGCCTTAAATCGGTTAATACAGTATATCAGACATACCCTAGAACGTTCGCTCTCGAACATGGTCCACAGGCAGTCAGCCACAACAGCCAAATACCTGATACTGCGTGATGACCATTTGTGCAGCTCGTCAAACTCCTGGTGGTCGATCAACCCCGACAACACCAAGTCGAAGAGGACCTTCTCATTGTCCGCCATGTCATGACCGCGATGAGAATGGTCTTGATTCATTAAAGCCCTGATAGCCTGCTGCCAGACTATGTCATTGAAGGAGCATCCACTCGCAAACTGTCAGTGAGGGAATTCGTTGTCCACTGTTAGGCCACTCTAGCCCAAACACTCACCGGCACAAACGAGGATAGCTAGTCCTCGACAAAAAGGATACTCGTCTTTAAGGTGCCTGTGTTCACAGTACTCCAGCGGGTTGGCCTCCAACCACTTCAGACTGGCAGTGAACGGTTTCTTCGGATTGGTCCTAAATGACGCGGGATTCGACCCAAGGTTTCTGATGGGTGCCCGGCAACAGATGATAGAGGGGTCTCTCGGTAAGAGTCGACCACTAGATGTTTATGAGAGTGGGAGAGGAAGGGATTATGTCGAAGGCTCTCTATAGCACCCTCAGCCTAAATACCGTTCACTGGGTTGCAGCGAAAGGGGAGAGGATATCTAAAGATAATAAGACTGGGGAGCTACAAGGGCTAGGGAGGCCGCCTATATACTAATCCAAACACTATAGGGTAGGCTCCTGTGCATGGACCATCATCTTTTCCACATGATTACGCACGGGCCATTGCCTCCTCCATGTGATAGCATACTGACTTATCGGAGTTCCTTTGCGGTCCATACGGGGCTCCGTCTCCTATTTTTATGGGCCTATGAGAAATGGGGGATGAGTAAACGAATAGAAAATAAAGGGGATTGGTCTCGATCAGGAAAGGGGTGAAACAAAAGATGAAGTGATTGAACCAAACTAGTTTGTACACTAAAAGATAGGGGTAAATGATGGAAGGGGCCTAGAATGAAATGAATAAGGAAATCATCAATGACGAAGTTAATTGCGTCATGGCCTAGAATATGAAATCATCAATGACAAAGTTAATTGCGTCATGATTGTAAAGGAAGGGGGGGGTCGTCAAGGTCTAGAATGACCTGGGTGGTTTTAATGTATCCTCAAAAGGAATGGTGAGGTGTTAGGGTGAAACAGATGACAAGGAGTGTGTCGTGATGGTGCCATATAATGTGATGAAGGTAAAAGGATGGCGCCATCGTGGTAAAAATAGAATCGTGCTTGCTCAGCACTATTGAGTTGGGTCCAGACCGTGATTGATGTGACAGTAGATCGTGACTAATCATTTTCCCATGGCAGGCCGATGACTAAGTGTGGCGGAATAAGAGAGCGCTAGTTGTGAGGCAAAAGGGACTTAGCGTGAGGGCTATTTAAAACCAAAGTTGCCTTTGCTTAATTCCTTAGCAATTCGCTCTTCTCTTCCATGTCTCTCCAACACAACAAAGTCTTCGTCTCTTCTCGCAATCAAAGGATAACCCAGTATGTGCTGGGGCAAGGCCAAGATCAGAACGTACTCGACGCCAACCATCCAAAGGAGGTCAGTCGGGTCGTCAACGTCTTGTTGTTGTCTGATCCTTCTTGTAGTTTGTCGATGCCGTCCTAGCGCAAGAGGGTTGGGAGATGCCTCGTCGTGTCTTCCAATCGTATGGTTCCTTTAATGATCAGATGTGGCAACAATGTATCTCGTCCCTTAGGAACATGGACGAGAGACGTTGCGATTGTATGATGTACGATGACGAGCATGTTCTCCGCGAGTTAATTGAGAGGGGGATTGTCGATTTGTCTTCTTCCGATGATATCGCCATTGGTTCTGTTATCCAGTATACAGCTGTCGTGGGGGAACGTCTGTGGAGTTTGCTTGAGAGTCAACAAGCAATGGTCTGTATGCTTTTGACTATGATTCTCCATATGATTGATTGTTCCCTGTCGTATTCCAGATTGATCGAGCAGAAAGGCACTTCTATCGAGCCATGGCAGATAATCGTGTCTTGACTGGAAGAATACTTCGTCTTGAAGATCGATTGGCCTCATTGGAAAGGGAGTTCACCTCGCCTCCCAAGGCAGAGTCGGATGAAGATGATCCCATGATTCCCGAACCGCATGATGTCCAAAGGTTCTCGATCTTCCCATTCGTATCATTCTTATCTTGACTTCTTCTTTAGGGAGCCTGTTCTTTGTAGGTCTGCTTGGGCTGGTCCGTTCAAGGATGTTCCATTAGCTTCTCTAGAGGGCAGGAAGCATAGACAGAGGGAACGGTTTCAGCGTGCCAAGGAAGCTAAAGCTCTTCGACCTGTAGAGGTCCCATCGACTAGTGCCGTTGTGGCTGATCCTCCAAGTGATGTAGTCGCTTGAGGTCGGTCTTCTTCTCCAGCGCTGATTCCTTCGAGAATTTCACAACCAGTGTTGCTCAGGGGCGCGCGTTATGCAGCATGTCCCACCTGATAGGCTTTTAACCCTTTGACGTTAGGCTGTTACTACTTCTTTCCCAGAACAAGATTAGAGATTTAGACGTAAGGACGTTATCTCTAGTAGGGTAGTGGGCACATAGCTTTGTTAGGTTCCTTTTGTGAATCTAAGTCCAATAGAATGAAGTCTTGGTCGTGATATCGGTTGGTGTCTGAAATGTGAGCAAGGCGAAATGGGTAAAAGAGTGACTACGAAAGTGTCCGTTTGGTAAGAGATTGAAACTGATAGGGTATCTTGGGGAATGAAATGGGGTAATGAACGTGATGTCATAAGGATTTAAAAAGTTTGAAAAATTACGCGCCATAAACCATACAATCCTGACATCCACCTGCGAAATCACCGTGTTGACAAGCTAAAGGCAAACTGAAATGAGTCTCACAAATCAAAACTCACTCAGCTCACCTACTGATGACATGGACGGGTAGTCAAACCCGTAGCTATCCTTGGTGACTTGACCATGCTTCATATGCAGATGAGCATCGAGATGGGTGATCCTCTGGTTACAAGGAGAGACAAAAGTACGGTTGTTCTCAAGAGTCATGGTAGGGAAAGGAAGAGCGGATTGCTGAGGAAATGGCAAAGACTGTTCATCGTTAAATACTCCTCACACTAAGTCCCTTCCACCCTGCGAAACAACCTTCGCTTATCCCACCACACTTAGTCATCGGCCCACCATGGGAAAGATTGGTCAGAAGACCCACCGCCACCCCAATCAGGGAAGAAACTTTGATCTACTGTGCTGAGCAAGCACATTTCTATTAATAAACCTTCCACTCGTTACCATTGGTTTATCATTTCTTTCTCTCACTTTCTTATTGCTTAGAAAATGATGGATGACGAAGACGGAACTCCTTTACAGACCAACGGAACTCTGATGGTCTGTGCGTTATCACAAGGAGAGTCGGATGGTCCGAGCACAGAGAAGCCTGCCCTAGAGTTGGGATTAGTATAAAGACGGCCTCTCTAGCCCTTGGTAGCTCCCCAGTCTTATTATTGCAGATATCCTCTCCCCTCTTGCTATACAGTGAGCAGTATTTAGGTGGAGGGTGCTACGAAACCATTCGACACAATCCCTTCCTCTCCTACTCTTATAAACCTTATCTGAGTCGATCCTTACTGGAAGACTTCATTCGCACAAAGTAGCCAGGGCACCCATCGGAAACCTTGGGTCAAATCCCAAGTCGTTTAGGAGACTTCTGAAGACACCGTTCACTGCCAGTCTGAAGTGGTTGTTTGTCTTGGAGGCCAACCCGCTGGAGTATTGTGGATGCAGGCACCTTAAAGACAAGTATCCTTTTTGTCGGGGAGTAGCTATTGTCAGGATTCTGCAGTTTTGGCTGGTAATTTTTCAAACTTTTTAATCCTTACGATTTCACATTCGTTACCCCCTTTTATTTCCAACCTCAAGCGATAAATTTATTTCCCCTTTAACAAAACGGACACTTTCGTAGTCACTCTTTTATCCATTTCGCCTTGCTCACATTTCAGATCACCAACTGGGACCCAAACAACTTCGAGACTCAGGCCTTTCGCTCTCACTTCACCTTATTCGGTCAAAACTCATACGGGAACCTGACAAGCTACATATTCGTTATCCTACAAGAGACAATGTCCTCCAAGTCTAACTTTCTAATCTTGTTCTGGGAAAGGAAAAGCTGTAGCAGCCTAACGTCGAAGGGTTAGAAGCCTATCAGGTGGGACATGCTGCATAACGCGCGCCCCTGAGCGACACTGGTTGTGAAGCCCTCGAAGGAATCAGCGCTGGAAAGAAGACCGACCCTAAGCGACAACGTCACTTGAAGGATCGATCTCAACACTAGCTACGGGAACCTCGATCGACCTACGAGCCTTAGCTTCCTTGGCACGTTGGTATCGTTCTCTCTGTCTGCGCTTCTTGCCCTCTAAAGAAGCCAACGGAACATCTTTGAACGGACCAACCCAAGCGGATCTCTTTGTCATCGCGCTTTTCTTGTACCCCTCTTTACTGGCTCAATATACCCACTTTCACTTCAAACAGACCATTGAGATCAGGACGGCCGCTGACATCAGAAGGAGTCGGGGAACAGGGGAGCACTGAGATCTACGGGATCCGGCCTATCTATCAAAGCTTGGAAGTCGACGCGAAGTCCTAACTCGGCCGCCTCACCCGAATCCATAGACTCCACCTCACCAAACACCACTTCACCCTCCCCAACTGCAGAGGCATATCCCGACGATGCCTGGAACTCCCACCTTTCCCATGCCAGCTCCCACTCCGGCTCGAAGCAACGACTCTCAAGGTGGCCCTAACACTCCCCATCCAATCGCGCCACTGTCTGCTTCAAGTCCTCCACTCCCTCCTCCTCATTAACTAGACGGGCAACCCTGACGATTTGACTTGAGCAACACCAAAAGTCAATCAAGGCAAACACCTACCTTAAGCCGCTCTACTAGGAAGACTAATCATCTCCCTGAGGTATGCATCAAAGGCCTCAGCAGTCCAGAAGGGGAGGATAACAATGGGGTGTTCGAGAAGGCGGTGGTTAAGCAGAAGATAGCTGTACCCCAATCTCGCCTTCCTGGAAGCAACCCTCAGGAACCGACGTTTGTGGAAAGGTGACGCATGAAGGACAACCAAAACACGCAGGTGAGACGTCAGGGCCCACTCTACCTCAGGAGAGAAGGCGAAGTCAAGTGTGCAGGGACCACCGGTGACCATGGCGATGTGAATGAGTAGATGAAGCGATGTCCACTCTCTTTTACTTTCTTTCTGTTCTATTCATGACGTCTTGATGACGATCACCTAATGACACAATTACGCCTTTCATTTGTATTTAATTATGTTTGTTCCTTTGTTTACGACTATTTACTTACGATCACGACAACTTGTATATTAGGACGACTGGTGGAAATTAGTTCCCCAGTCTTGAAATCTCAGGAAATCCCGGCTTTGGGACGTTCTTGTAGATTGCCTGCGTCCATCGTTGGCTCTCTCCCTCTTTCCTTTTCTCTTCCTCCCTCCTATTATATCTCATCATCGCAAACTTTTAGGGACCTCCCCTTCTTGCATACTCGCGCTCGGTGCGATCCCCCACTAGTTCGGACCACTCATCGCCTTAGCGCGCTCGATCCGTGTCATCTAGCGACCTGTCCAGGCCCGCGTGCACCTCGTCGTAGTTTAGTGAGTCCCAGGGTCGGTGGCCCTGACACTCTTGAGAACCGGTTCACTAAAGGAGAAGTCAAGACAAGAGCAACGACGGATGAAGAAGACTAAGAACCTGTGGATATCATGCGGTTCGGGAATTATAGGATCGTCCTCACCACCCAACCCCTCTCTGGGAGGTGAGGTGAACTTCCTTTCCAACTCCGCCAAACGATCTTCCAGGCGAAGTACTCTTCTGGTCAAGACACGATTGTCTGCCATAGCTCGATAAGAGTGCCTCTCCACTTTATCAATCTGGAATACGACAGGGAACAATCAGTCATGTGGAGAATCATAGTCAGAAGCATACAGACCATGGCTTGTTGACTCTCAAGCAAACTCCACAGACGTTCCCCCATGACAGCCGTATATCGGATAATCGAGCCCACGGCGACATCATCGGAAGAAGACAGATCGACAAGCCCTCTCTCGATCAGCTCAAGCAAGACATGCTCATCGTCATACATCATACGGTCGCGACGTTTCTCGTCTATGTTCCTAAGGGACGAGATACATTGCTGCCACATCTGATCGTCAAACGACCCATACGATTGGAAGACACGACGAGGCATCTCCCAACCCTCCTGCGCTAGAACAGCATCGACAAGCTACAAGAAGGATCAGACAACGACAAGACATTGACGACCCAACTGACCTCCTTGGGAACGTTGGTGTCTAGTACATTCTGATCTTGGCCCTGTTGTTGCACATACCGGGTTATTCGCTGATTACGAGAAGAGATGAAGATCTTGTTTTGGTGAAGAGACATGATAGAGAAGAAGAGCGGATGCGAGGAACTAAGCAAAGGCAACTTCGGTTTTAAATAGCCTTCACGCTAAGTCCCTTTCGCCTCACAAGTAGCGCTCTCTTACCCCGCCACACTTAGTCAACGGCCCGACCATGGGAAAGATTGGTCAGGCAATCCACCGCCACACCGACTGAAGTCTGGACCCCACTTAATAGTGCTGAGCAAGCACAATCTATTTTTATACACGATGGCGCCATCCTTTCGCCTTCATCACTTTATATGGCACCATCACGACACACTCCTTGTTATCTGTTTCATTTATCAAACGCCACACATTCATTGTCATCTGTTTCACCCTAACACCTCACCATTCTTTTTGAGGATAGATTAACAACCCAGGTCACCCTAGACCTTGACGACCCCCTTCCTTCTAGACCCATGACGCGATTAACTTCGTCATTGATGGTTTCATTTATTCATTTCATTCTGGGCCCCCTCTATCACTTACCCCTATCTTTTAAGTGTACAAACTAGTTTGGTTCGATCACTTCATCTTTTGTTTCATACCTTTCCTGATCGAGACCAACCCCCTTTGTTTCCTATTCATTTACTCACTCCCCCATTTTCTA
>MU118269.1:0-22591 GCA_014904855.1 Thelephora ganbajun | reverse complement strand
CAAGTAATTCCTGGCAAGTCGGAGCGTGCGACCTCGATAGGGATGGCACTTGCATCGGTCCTTAGCATCCGACTCACCATGGCACCTGAGGACGAGGAGCTCAAAGAGCTCTGCGAGCCTATTGACTCCAACGTTCAATGGGCGCACTCATCTGACCCAATGTTCGCCCTGGTCACAAACACCCTCGAGCTCATTACAAGAACCCCTGATGGTCGCCCGAATCCATCGCTATACTGGGGGTTGCGAAACCACCTGCCCGATCATGTACCCACCACGCATAAGCTCTGGTTGAGCAGGATATTACTCCAGACAGTCTGGCGGTGGAGACGTCTCCAAGATCCCACCGGCTTCATAAACTTCTACCGGATGGACCTCATCTTCGAGAGGTTTATGGCAGATGGTGATCAATCCCTCACCATCCTCAACACGAACTGTTACCTCACCATGGCGATCTGTTTGGGACTCCAAATTGACATTCGCGATTTGTACGCCCCCAACAATAAGTCTGTGGTACTCATTCTCCTTATGGCGTTTGCTCATTGGGTGATAGCGACGCGTTGAAAATAGCAATCAAGCTCTTCCATCAACGGTTCCGAACAATCATCAGGAAGGCGAAGCCTGACAAACTCGCTCTAGATTGGACACTATCCGCATTGGTACACCTCGACCCATTCCGATTTGTGGGCACCAGAGAATTGTTCTTTTCGTGGATTACCGAAATTCTCAACTCCAAGTACCCAGAGAACGAACGCCTTGAGATGGCTGACCGACTAGTGCAACTGCTGGGAAAGCACTTCGACCCCAACATCCCAAATGAGGCCCCCTATATTGGTTCCGCTTGGATACCTCCCCTCTTGGACTTCTTGTCGCTAAGCGAGAGGTTCTACACCACGAATACCCCACCATATCCTGGATTCATAGCCCTACACATCCTATCTACCGGTCCGGTTCATGACGATTTCAACGTCAAAATTTTACCTGTCCTCACATCGACGCTACTCCCAACCCACCCTCTACAATTACGCAGTCTGGCTTTGAAGGTCTTCTATAGGTTCATGCCAGGGTGGTTCTCCTCGCAGATGGAGAACGTTCTATACAAGGACCTCAACAAACTTCTCCAAGCAGTTGGTGACCCACTCCAGTTCACCCCGGATCTTCCTCTTCAGGATGGGAAACCTGTGGGGACAGTCGACTATGATCCCACGATGGCTGCGGTCGTCCTGATCGAGTTTGCATCGTCGGACCTGTGGCGGAACCACCTGGATCGCTCGAACTTTGCCTCCTACGAAGAGATCGTATCCACGGAAGAAGGCAGAAGGACTGCTCTCCAACTGATGTTAAGGACGGCATTCAACTCATGGGAGGGGCTTCTTTGCACGCCTACGAAAATCACCACGGCCATCAGGCGTCTCGAGGAACTCCAGTGTTTGAACACAGCTGAAGTCGTCACCATGTGGGCCTGGACCATTGGAGTGATAGACCCGGTGGATCGCGATGGTTGGAGGTTGATTGAGAATGAGACACTCAGGTTCTATCAAACCCACGGAACGGGGCGCCTGACCGCCTTGAAAAGACATGTTATCGACAGTAATGAAGACACTGAGCACTATCACTTGATCTTTCTCCACCAAAGGGGGTACGAGGGGGCGTGTCGGGTGAAGAGTGTTCAAGGTCATGGCAGGGACGAGGAGACAGATCTCCATGTCTCTCGGGTTTGTCAGTTGAGGAGGTTGTATCACCTGTTCGGGTATGACCTTGCAACACGGGAGGAGGTGGTTGATATGGAGGAGGTAGACGAGGAAATGGACGTGCCGCCGGGATGTTCAATAGCGCCTGTCCCTTTCGTGGATTGGGCGTGCGATTATCCATAGGATCCTAGTATATATGCATAATATCTATGTTTGCAATCATGCTAGAATTCATGGTAGTTGGTTTGAGTTACCTCCCCGTGTTTCCACTATGCCACTGCGCCCCCAAACGCTTAAAACTCTAAGTCTAATGAGGGGAAGCGAGTATTATCGGGGAAACAGGGTGGAAACCGGGTACGCGCCTAGGAGTCCCTTCTGGTCTCTTACGGGGATGGCGGACCCGGTTAACGACCGCGTGAAATTCGATGATGTGGAGAGGAAAGGAAACAGTTCAAGGTCATCAGGCTGATCAGTAGCAATGAACTACTATGGGTGGTGTCACGTTCGGATTGGGATTGGAAGAGGGAGCGTCGACCTGCTGCCCGTGAATTGGTCACACGACATCCGCGAATACAAATATCTTAGAAAGAAGCGCACCCCAGGGGGGTGGCATGACATTGTGTGAAGTGACGAGGTACCCCACGACTGAACGCAGCCGCAAGTGGCTGTTGACCGTCATCCAAGCAATGGAAACTTGTTTCCGCCCACCGCAGATATCGACGATGCCGTAAACAAACTTGTCACCGAGAAGAGTGAGTTTGATGTGCGAGATATCGGGCATCCGCAAGAGGAGATCTCGGACTTAGCTTCAGCCTCGGTAAAAAAAAAATCGGGCAACCGGTGTCGACCGCCAGCGGCGATGTATGGTGCTTGACCTTGCCTAAGAGAGTTCATAGAGCCAGATTAGAGGAATGGTGAATCAGAGTGAACGGTTCAATATATGCCCTTAAGAGTTTGAGGATCGTCCCAGACTGCTCGTCGGAAAGACTTACAATAACCACGGGGCAGGCACCAACCGACACTCCTATAGCGAGGCAAATTCTTGGTAGAGTACGCCGCCTGCGCAGCGGTCTCCGGAGTCGACCCCGTCAACAGTCGCGGCACTTTCCGAACCAGGCTTCATGCAACTGCGCTACATCCGGACATGCCGAAACTCGCCCAATGTTCGCCAGATATCGGCTGTCCTTCCAGTGACAATATTTGCTTTCTCTACTGGCATATTCCACGTTTCGTTCTCTCGTGACGCATCCTTAGCTTCGCAACAAGGATCAGCCACAGAATCGTTCTAACCTTAGTTCTCGCCTTCGGCCGAACCGGACATTGCGCAGTCACCCGTTTTTGTGAGTATTCCCGGTACCTCTTCACCTCTTCTGGAAAAGGGTGGCGATCTTCATCCCGGCTCTGATTATTAATGTACCGCAAAACTATATTGCGGGGCGGAAAATGACGGATCGCAGTCTCTCTCTCTCCACCGTCATCGATACCAATTACCAATGGACACACCAAGATTGCCCGTCGTGAGTCACCTCCTATTCCAACCATTCCTGCCGACTTACAAGTCCCCGTCTTCTACTAGCGCAATGGGAACGCCGTTTACATACCCATAGAGATCATTGACGAAATCCTCGATCATCTCCGCACCGACGAATCCTGTCTCCGGAGTTGCGCCTTGGTCTCTAAATCTTGGACCCCCAGCTGCAGAAAACACATCTTTTACCGTGTGACCTTAGGTGACCCCTTGGGGTTTGTGAAATGGACCAATTCCATCCCCGCAGCACCGAATGGCCCGCATCTTTACACTCGAGAACTCACGATCATCAACCGCTATCTCGAGAAGGAATATCACCGATCACCCGAGAATCTCACTCTCTTCCTCAAGCACTTTACCCTCTTCTGCAATGTTCAGGACCTCGTCATAGAATGTTCTGCAAACCGACAGACAATCGACAACATCTCTGTACCTGACGTCTTTGGCCACCTGTTTGACACCCTACGGTCCTTATCTATCCGAGGGGCTTTCTGCTCTCCGCAAGCATTGATATCTCTGGTCGCTTCATTCCAACATCTGGAACGCCTGAACCTCGATGGGTTCTGGTTCTCATCCTCAGAGACCCCTCGCCCCCTACCCGAACGACACATATTCAGAGGAGCGTTCCATTTGACGGACTGGGATGATTCATCCGAAGAGTTTGTCAGCCTACTGACAGAGCATGACCTTCAGTATCGTGAGGTGTGCGTGAATGGGGAGTGTTGGCTGCGGGACACGGCGTGGAATAGGTGCTTGGCTAAATGCGTCGACAACCTGGAAAAGTTCAGCATACATTGGTCCGAGAACGACTGTGAGAGCATTTGATGTTGATTCGATTGCACTGTTTTGTTCACTTCTGTTTCAAGGCTTCCCGCCAGATCGGTTCAAGGCGCTGACTTTCAAGAACCTACGAAGCTTATTTGTACAGTCCTCCTCAGAGTGCACGACGATATTGCCACCTCCCGAATTCCTCCATTCGATTAAATCGACACAACTGTCCGAAATCATGATTGATGTCACCGTGTTTCCGCCCGGCGAGGAACTAGATGAAGCACTGAATTGGATCAGGGACTACGACGAGGCGTTATGCCAACTCGCGAATCAACTCGACCCTTCTTCGTCTGGAAGTGAGAAGTTGGTTTTGACGCTGGGGCTGGTGGAGGAATTACCTGACCCCACTGCGGTTCTACCGCGATTTAGCAAGATGGGAGTCTTGAAAATAGAAGCAATGGGGATGTAAAATGTTGTATGCATATGGTAAGTCTTCCATCGGGTTCCCGTCGAAGACGCTAGATGTGCTGATACTGCAGTAGAGATATCCTATACTCTCTCTATTGCATTTCGTTGCGGGTGCACCTATTATTGGACATCTTATCTAGGCTCCAGGCCAAGACTATACATTTGAGGGTTGGCTTTAGTTAAGGCCGGTTTGTATCTTTATTTAATCCCTTAATCATCGTGCGTCACGTTCTGTATCTACAGACCATGTAGGCGAACCTTTCCTGCGTTGCGGTGTGTATTGGTCTGCCCAGAACACTTAAAGCCGGACGCTGTCCGCGTCGTTCGAGGATAACTGGAGATGATCAATGCTGGAGATAATCAATAATCACCTGGCGTCTCGGCGTGGGACGCCAAGTCGAACTCAAAGC
Source organism: Thelephora ganbajun (assembly GCA_014904855.1). Classification (NCBI taxonomy): domain Eukaryota; kingdom Fungi; phylum Basidiomycota; class Agaricomycetes; order Thelephorales; family Thelephoraceae; genus Thelephora; species Thelephora ganbajun. The sequence goes on along the minus strand of MU118269.1, from coordinate 17,726 downwards.
TGAGAAAGATTAGAGGCACATCACGCGACTCACCTCGGGCACTGGTAGGGCCGGCGCGATCTCTACCCAAGGTCCATCCGGCATGTTGTCTCGTGTAGTGGGTTAGGCGTCAAGCTTCAGGGATTAGAACGATCTATCTTGCCTTTGAAACCCTTCGGTGGGGAGTTCCGAGTGAAATCCTTTCTCTGATGCTTACGAAGGAGAAGGCTATTTCCGGAGCTGTGGAGCGTCTCGCCGGAGAATTGTGTTCGTCTTTTGGGTGTGCCTTCCGACCATGAAGTCTATCCGTCCGATAAAGCACCGTATCACAGTACCTGTATCTTGTCGAATATAGATTCGATATTCTTGCCATGCCATGTACAGTGTTCCGAGTGGCATTGACCCAGCGCGGAAAAAGCCAGGGTTAATCGATTTCGATCAGCGGCGGATGTCGATGAGGCCTTGAGGTCCTGGAGGCATTAAACGCCGCGCTGAACGCCTCCAGGATCTCAGAGTTACGGCTCAGTGATTTGCCGGGCAAGCCGGGCGCCCTCATCCAATTGCTTGGCATCTCGCCGCACATCACCTCGTTAAAAATCGCCGCTAAACTTCCCACCCACGATTTCATTTGACGCCGCACCGTGCGCGTTGGAGATACCCAGTTTGAACTGCGTCACAAGGATAGGTTCTAACGCCCATTTCGTAAAGTGGCCCCTAGCAGGGTCTCAGCGGACGCTAAGATGTCTCGAGTTCCTGAAGGAACCGTCGGGGGAGCTCCTTAAGGATATCTTCGCTCGTTTGGTACCTCCGTTGCAGTCCGTGTGTCTAGGCTGCGGTCTCGTCCAGGTGTAGGGTTTGGAGGAGGCGTTTGTAATTGAGTCTGCCATCCTAGATTTCGCTCTTGTGGCACTCGCGAGCCCTGTGTTTATCTTCCTGATGACAAGTCGAATAGGAGGGGGCGTGTGACTGTGTTAGCTCTGAGCTGCCCACGGTCGGCCACGGGTCTGCCCCACACCAATACGATGGTTACGTTCCCTTGTTGTACGGAATCCTAGTATGGCTTATGGCGAAATATACGAGCTTGCAAACATATTTGCCAAAGCGATGATCGAACCCATATCGGTAACGTTGAGCGCCAGAGTCGCGATTCGCATCGCTCTCGTCGATCTCATCTCACCTGGAACTTGAGCGGTCAGCGTCGCTGAGGGCGGAGTGGTGTATACGATGCCGTCGTTTGCTGATATCAAGTCTCATGCTCTCAAGGCGAAGGACTCTGCGACGGACAAGTTTAACAGTACCAGAGACCGATACCAAGTGAGCATCGCTTCTCCACCTCCGAGCTTGAGGTTTATGAGGCTACACGATGGTCTGACATTGGATACCCGGCGCAGAGCAGTCCTTCGAAGAAACTTTATTCATCCGAGCCGAGGTCGAAACCTCCACCGCCACTACGATCGAACCATTCACCGTCGAGTCCTGGGAGATTGCAATCTGATACCGGTGGCCCTCCTCCCCCCCCTCTGCGAACCACACGTCCTAACCCACCTCCACGTCCATCCTCATCCTCCCTCTCACCCTCTGTATCTCCCACGTCTTCGAAACCTTCGACGTCGGGACTCCCTCCTCTACCAGCGAGACGATTCAACAACCCTCCGAAACCGGTAAACTCTCAACCGGATGCGGATTCGATTGATTGGGTGAACCTCTCACATGAGGATAAGCAAGTGTTCTTCAGCTGGTTAGACGAGTTCTTCGTCAAGTTTACCGGGGACGATTCGTTCATTCCGAAGGACCAGAAGCTGAAGCCTACGTCTATGAGCAAATGGAGTGTGCCTTCGAGTATGAAGGATACTATGGTTAGTATTGTTGGCGAGAGGGGACAAGGACCTCCGGTAAGCACAATCCGCCGTCATCTTAGCCTGTGAAGTCACTATATGCTACGAATTCTAGCCACCGATTGCAACATGGTCGAAGCCCAGCGCACCTGCGTCTGTTCCTCCCCCCCAACCCGTAATATCGGGTAATACCGCTTCGATAAATGTTATCAGAGTGATCGCTGATGTCGGTTCTAGTTTCACCTTCGTCGGATAACTTCACCTCGTATCCTCCCCAGCCGACCCACGGTAGCGCGGCAGAGGACCTTGCTTACTATTTCCACCCTTCCACTCATTGGAACAGTGCTTGGTATGACGAGGAACCGCCAATCCGCCCCCCAGCTATGGATAAGGAAGACCTTTTCAAGATGTCTGGACAGACTTCTCGTAGGGGAAACGTCGAAGAGCGGGTACTCTTCTACGGAGCTTTCTGTCGCGACTTGAGTATGTTCTGGGGTAAGCTCAAGATCACAACCTATGGATCCAAACCACCAGATCCGAACCAGATCGAGAGGAGCGCGAGATTCTTACCATGCCCCCAACCCCTTGACAAAGAGACGTTGATTGAGGCGCATAATGCCTACGGCGAGACGATTGCCTCGTTCGCTGAGAGTTATGTCGAAGCTCAACAGTATTGTGCTCGAGGCGAGTGTTGGGATCTCGCTTCAGAGGGGCTCAAGTATTTTGAACAATTTGATTACGTGGAGAAACCAATCCCGAGTCTCGCTCGGACGCATGGACATCTGATTGCCAGTTTCAATGCGGACGTTTCTGGGACGCCGATCGGAATGTGGAGGGGGGGTGATGATAGGGTACGAAGAGGGGATATCGTACAATGGAGGAGCGTGAAGATTGAGGTTAATGCGGGTTGGAGTCGTGGGACTGCCACTTTGGGAGCGCCAGATCACACTGCTATCGTCGTGGGCGATTTGGTGCCGGGTTGTTCTGTCAAGGATGGACAGTGGTTGGACGTTGCGAGGTTTGGGACGTTGGAAGTTGCTGAACAGAGCGTGAGCACCGGCGGGTTACCGAAGAAAGCGAAGTATGACCTCGGTGGGTTGAAGCAGGGTGAGGTGTGGATTTACAGGCCGATTGGGATGAAGACGTATATTGGTACGGAGTTTAGTCCGGTCTGTCTTGAGGATATCGAGACTCAATCCTTATAATTCTCCGTCCGCGTGGATGCTCTGCGGGTTACCTTACACCCGGTTCCGATATCTTATCATTCTGAGCGGGCTAAGATTGAGTTCAAGGGTCTAAGTCGAGACCGATCAAGTACCTGAGTACGCCACCGGCTGATCCCCGCGGCTTTCGCGCCGCTTTTTACCTCCCATCCATCTTCCTATCCCAACTTTGGTAGCCTCTTCGTCTGTCCCATGACAGAACGCTCATGCACCGTTCGACATCCGAGCTTCGATTTCCTTCTTTTGGCTTGTCAAGGGCGCCCTTTGGAGCTCGTGTGAAAATGGTATTGACGCTCATCGTGCCAGGAGCTTATCTCTTTGACTCTGGAGATCAGTCGCTTCCTTCAACGATACCACACTTGTGCTCATTGTGCTCACGCCACTTCTTCGACGAATTTCCAAGCGATTGAAGTAGCCTCCCGGTCAATCAGGACTGTAGGCCACCATTCAAGTTAATCTACAGGTTTAGGGAGAGATCCTCGATCGCTGCCAGTTAGTCTTGATAAGCGTCTCGCGTGGTCGGCGCTACACACCAGACACTTCTGGTTCGTATCGTGTTTCGTATGCCATACGGTGGGTCAGCTAGCGATAACAAAATGGGGTGAGACTGGGACAGTGGCGGGAGGATTTTTGGTATATAAACCCGTGGGTTTTCACCTTTCAGCGCAGTACGGTTGCGAAGGGATCGTACCGTATTTTTTCTGGGGAGGGAACCGATATTGTTTTTCCCCATTCTTCACCCCCCCCCTTTACTCCCTCTACAACGCTCCAAACACACCCCAGGGTATCTCTCAGGAGACCTTTATCAAAAAATGGTGTCTACCATATGGTCACGCGCTACGATGTCCTTGCATCTGGATTTCCAGCCACTACCGCTACTATCGTTCGGTACCCAAATTTTACTCCTCTTGTTTTGCGGTCATGCTTTCTCGATACCGGTGGAACGTCCATCCGGGGGATCGGTTCAGTATCCGCTTGGCACTGGTCTTCGTGACGGACTCGATGCCAGGGTGTTAATTCTCGGAGCGGGGATCGCTGGAATCACCGCCGCGCAGAAATTGGAATCTTACGGCATTTCGGATTTCCTTATCGTTGAAGCCCACCACGAAGTCGGAGGGCGCTTGAAGAGTCGTCCCTTTGGATCCCATGATCACGTCCACGCCTCACCTTCAGCTAGCTCGCGGGATGGCGAAATAATCAAATCTATTGAGGTAGGGGCTCAGTGGATCCAAGGATACCATGAAGGTAATCCGATCTGGGGACTGGCAAAGAAACATGGGATAAAGACACAGTTGAGTGATTTTGCAGGAAGCGTCAGTGAGTTTCTCTCCTTCCTCCCCGTCGTTTGTTGATGAAAGGCGCATCGTATCAATTGGCAATGGCCCTCGATCGCATGTACCCACCGCTGACGTTTGGGGTGTAATTTTATTTCCCCTTGAACAGCGACGTACGATGAGACGGGAAAGGTTGATTTCATACCAAAGATCCGGGACGCCCTTGGCGCTTATACTAAGCTTGTCGTTGGCGCTGGTGAGTTTTACTCTCCCCGTGGGGTCGCGGCATCTACATCATTCCCCAGACTTCCTTTCTTACCTCATTTCTCCATGTTAATCTCCCGTCCGTCTGCCGTGATGCCGGATTTCGAATGGAGCAGGTGAACGAGTTTTAAATCACCGACGCGATATGTCCGCTCGGACAGGATACTCCATTGTCGGGTCGAAACCCCGGACCCCTCAGGAAATGGCCGCGGAATACTATGCCTTCGATTTCGAGTATGCGCAAACGCCGGAACAAACATCTTGGATCGCTTCATCTTGGGTGAGTCTCTCCGATACCTCTCGTGAGACATCTTCGGCAACACGCTCTCCAGGCACATAACTTCACGTTCGAAGCCGCATCTGGTGGGTTCTCGAAGAAAAACCACCTTTGTGTGGATAAACGTGGATTCAAGCGACTAGTTCAAGGGGAGGCTCATCAACTCCGCTATCATCCCAACGATCCGAACCGTCTCCGGATCATGCTGAATTCGACGGTTCAGATCGTACGCTATGATTCGTCCGAGGTGGAAGTTCAGTTGGAAAGTGGGAGAGTTCTGAGGGCGGAGTATGTGATTGTGACTTTTAGCCTTGGTGTTCTTCAGAACGATGAAGTTGTTTTTGAACCGAGATTGCCGGCGTGGAAGGTTGAAGCCATTGAGAGCATGAGTATGGTAGGTGGTAAACGCTGCCTTCATTTATCGAATGTCCAACACGCATCCTTCGAAGGGCACGTACACCAAGATCTACCTCCAGTTTCCGCGCAAGTTCTGGTTTGACACCCAGGTGAGATGACGTGAGGTGGGAGGTTGTGCCGAAAGTTCTACTGATGGCGTGCGGTTTAGATGGCGCTTTATGCAGACGTGGAACGCGGAAGGTATCCTGTGTGGCAAAGCTTCGACCACCCAGACTTCTTTCCAGGATCGGGTATCCTCTTCGTAACCGTCACTGTACGTCTCTCACCCAAGATGCATCGTTCTCGACTCACCCCGCTGAACTCGTCTCATAGGGCGATTTCTCTCACCGGATAGAATACCTCACAGACTCTCAAGTCAAGTCTGAGGTCATGACGGTCCTCCGAACGAAGATGTACCCGCACCTCTCACCGTCAGAAATTCCCGACCCGGTGGATTTCTACTTCGAGAGGTGGTGGAGTAACCCGCTATTCAGAGGATCGTATTCGAATTGGCCTGCGTCTTTTTTCGAAGAACATCATGAGGATTTGGTAAGGACGATTGGGGGTAGGGTCGGGTTTGCTGGGGAACATACCAGTGCGAAACATTTCGGTTCGTCCACGGGATTTCGTCCGTTGGTTTCTGACGATTCTGATATAATGACTCGTTGCCGCGTTTGCTTGAAGGATTCTTGCACGGAGCCTATTTCTCTGGGGTCAGAGCTGCGAATGAGATACGTGATCTTCTTCGGGGCAGACGTGGAAGTTGAATGTTGAATTGATGACTGGGATATCATGTTCTGACGGATTGCAAGTAGTATTAGGGAAAAACTCTTTTCTGATTCTTGATGTTATCGCATCGACGGGAGTAAAGATATCGACAAGATATTCGGCGTTGGTATCCTCGGATGCAATCCACGTTGAACCCAGGATCACCAAGAATATGTTCACTCTCCGTGAGATCCGACCGATCAAAATACTGATTCCTGGTCATCAGGAGAAGGGGGGATCGTGAGGAAAATGGACGACAAGCTCGAGGACGCCACGAATGTTGGGACCGAGGGTGGCAGGCGTCAGAGGTTAGAGAGAGCTCGGGTGTGGGGGGAGGTTTTCTTCGCGTTCGGTTCACACTACACCTGCCGCTGTTTTCCCTATTCTTTGGCTAGTCGAGTGCCGTCCTACTGATACTGAACAACAACCGTCGTGAGGAGCGTCACCAAGAGTGCGTGGTAATCTAGTCGACGACATCCGAATCAGTCCGTCCTCCAACTGAGTGGATGGTGTCGGAAACACTACGAGCAGCCTCTTTCAATGAAGCTGGGTGATGATGTGGTTGTAATTCGGAGGGATTCGTGAAGTGATGAAGCAGGGGAACGTCATCAAGCTGGCTGAGTTCATCAACAGTGGCTTGTGCGTCGTTGTGAGATTGAAGTGAAGCTAGGGAAAGTGAGTTTGGTGGAGAGGTGGTGAGAGTTACGTACCTGCACCGCTGCGTATGCAATCGAACAAGGATTTAATGCTGCAATCCGTCCTATGCTCGTTTCGGAGTACCCGTGTCAGTGGGTTTGCCCCTTGTGTGCGGTTGGCTGGCTTGCTAACTGGTCGCCCTCTGATGCACTATAGCCACCGACCTCCATCATGAATCTTTGTGCAAACGCCAGCACAAAAAATCGATAACATAGTTTGATGTCTTGGGCAGGAGTAACTCACCTGAGATCGTCCCAGCCACACTTGATCGGATGTAATAAAATTTCCCACCACATCGTGTTGCAAACCACGTCATCGGAAAAACCGGTCAAACCTCATGAGGTGATCATAATGGATCGTAGTGGTTAAAAGTACATCAAGATATGCGGGGATCTGTCAAAATGTGCTCGTGAGAGCCGAAGATGTACCAAAATCTTTCGTTCATTTTTCGATGGCCTGTCCCTTCTTGAGGGGGAGAGGTATTGTTCAGCAGGCACTGCTGAGCACGAGTTGAGCCACTTGGCAACCTTCAATTTGACACGGAAGGAAATCATCACCCCCCGCAGTATTTGTCCCAGCGATGAGCTGGGAAGGGAAAAGCCAGTGACCCCCATCGGAATCCCGAGATTAACGAGCTAATAGGGTAAGGCTAGGGCTAACCAAGTCGGTCGGCTCCAATAACGTCAGCTAACCACACTCCAAGAATTTCAAAGGTCTGTAGCTTCAGTTGGAGGACAGTTGAGGTTTAGTCTTAGCGCCGACATGAAAAGCGACATAAATCAGCTTGATTTCAGTCAGTGCGGGTGACTGGGTTTCACACCTGCTTCCTCCATTTCAGTTACAAACTAACTTATATTAAGTCAATGCAATTTGCGTACGTATGACGCGGTCCATTTTTTATTGCGCTCTGGGCGGCGTATCCCTTTGGGAGATCGTCCCGTCCTCGCTAGAGTTGAGTCAGCGAAACCCTGCGGCTGTTCGCTTGACATAGATGCATTGGCGCACCTTCCTCGCGCGTTGGCTAGGCATTCAGGTAAACGACAGTCGGGTAGACCGTAATATGTCTTCTACGGCTACGGTGTTCACCATGGATGCTCGGATATGCGTGTTTTACCCAGTATGTGTGGATCCAGAGTTGGGTTTATTCGGTCTGACTCGCCGATCGATATTCAATGCCAGGCACCCCCACACCCACCACGATGACGATGCTCCCAAAAACCATAAATACAGGTCATTCGAGGGGGCTGTATCCTCAGTATCAAGTATGGCTCTTTCGTTGATGCATACAGATGGCGCTGACTCCTGCGCTGTTCGCACCATAGGGTTAAACCTTCCGAATCGCATGGCCATGATCATTTGGCATCGGGGCAAAGCCAAGATCAACCGCCTGCTCGGTAATGCGCCTCCGGAGGTGCTTGTCAAGTGAAACAGTGGAAATGATTATCACCCACCCCACCCACGACCTCAACACTCTTAAGGCGTGTTCGTTGACTTGCCGCTCCTGGTATACCCCTGCGGTCTCACACATCCACCATAGCCTTCTCCTCGGGGAGAAGAGACTGGAATCCCCCATGGTGAGTTCAAGCCACTGTGCAAATTGCAGGACCCAGGTCTAATGCCTCCCGTAAAAGGAATCCGAACGAGGTAATGGTCCGGCGTGGATCCTTGGTTCACGCCTCGAGTATTCAGTCGCCGTAACTTGCGGTACTTTTCCCCCATCACGAACGTCCAGACTCTGCGATTTCAAGGGCTGGAATTTTCCCGCTTTATCCCGGACGTCGAACGCTATTTCGGATACTTCTCGCCAACGCTACGGTCCATCACATTGTGGAACTCGCGTTGTACTTCTCGACAACTGTCATATTTCCTCTCTCTTTTTCCAAACCTGGATGACGTCGAGATCTGACAGAGTCTTGCAGGTCTTACATTCATAGTCAACACGACCATCCCCGATGCAGACTTCGTCCCATTTTCAGCATCGAAATACGAGGGTGGTTGGCATTTCATGCCCCTAGTCGGGTCAAGGCTCGTTGAGAACGCTGAAGTGCTGATCGGGATCCTCTATCCAGGGTTCACCGCCATCGGGTGAGGGGTTGGTGACACCTGGCCCGGGCGGACGCCTTGACGACGATAACCATCCGTGTCGGTCGGATTGGTACAGTGTACTACAACTCCGGGTTGGTTGTATCCCTAGGCGCATGCGAGAAATTCAAGTCGACGAAAAATGATATTTCTTGCCTTCCACGCGCGACAAATCAGCGATTCCTACCACCGATCGAGGAACGGCACATCCTCTGTGAGCTCTAGATACTACGCGAACGCAGCCATATATAAGCCGTAGTAGGTCTAGGCCAAGATCTGCGCTCAGGATCGCCACTAGTCCGTTGAGCCGTGGTGGTCATGGCCCTTTGGCTGGTGCGGGCCCTTTGGCCGGTGCTGGCCCTTTAACCGGCGCTGGCCCTGTGAGTCTTTGTGCTGGCCCTGTGAGTCTTTTTGCTGGCCCTGTGAGCCTTGGTGCTGGCCCCGCGAGTCGTGGTGATCATTTAGGTGCCGGATGCCTGTAAATTGTATAAGCGAGAGGAAAGGTCCAAAAACGAGTGAGATACCTAGCGGGGTAACTTTGATTGGGACCCGTGAGGGAGACCCTGCACCTAGGATGGCGGCTGTAAACGGTGTAAGCGAGAGGAAAGGTTCAAAACGAGTGAGACATACGGTCATTGGCGATGGGCATAGAGCTCACGAAAGCGACGAGGGCGAGGAAGACAGCGGTTTTGGCAAGCATGATGGATGAGGTAGGTTTGTTCAAGATAATAAAGATGACTGATCGTAAGGAGGCACCAGGCCTAAGAATGAAAGACTGGATAAGACGAAGGGGGAGCGTGCTCGCACTGCTGGGGAAACCTGACCTCAAAATGGAGGATTTTATACCACCCAGAATATAGCATCCGAGACGTTGACGGCTATGAGCCTTCCTTGGGGTTCAGATCAGTGGTATGCAAGAAGGCGCTCGAGTCCCGTAACCTGCAGGGTGCCGTGCGACATATTCATACTTACTAAGGGACGGTATTGATGATGACAATCAGAGGCTGAAACAAATGCTCAGGGTCAAGATCGCAGGCGCAGAGATTTCCTTGTGTGTGAAGCACTGAAGAACGCGTCCGAGATGATGCATGGCGGATGATGCGTGATTCATGGTAGTCGAGCGCATGGATTGAAGGGTCATGCTGAATTCGTCTCGTCCAAAAGTCCGAACGATCGGACCCTAGAACCCCCAGATTGACGTCCATGTTGAAGCCCCTCGTCAGAACGCAACTCGTTTGTGTACCGGCGTGTCGCAAACCTTCCAAAGATAAGATGACCTCTTCGGAGTGACATACGGAGGATTGGAACGATGGGTTCTTTGGATATAAGGAACGGAAGTAGGAGGTTGGTCGAGTTCGAAATTATAGCACCGTTTGATGCGAAGGTCACAGAAAGACCTTTTCGAACGAGACGACCAGTGGAAAGGAACCGACGTTTAAGTTCTTGAACATGAAAGACGTTCTCCAACAGAAGTCGAACGTAAATTTCGGGTGAAATCTCAACCCAACGTTCGATAGTGCCTTTGCCCAGAATATGTAAACGTGTGGTGCTATCACTGAGCAGAACCCAGTTCTTCGAATCGGTGTAGGTGGCGTACTCCTTGAAGTCGGATCCGAAAGGAGTTAAGTGGTCGATAGCGCCAGAATCCATAATCCAGTTTTCGGGTGAAACGTCGGACCGAACATAAAAGAAAACAGGGAAATCAAATTCTACAACATTGAGCTTGTGTTTATATACTTTTCGGCTTACCCTTCTGGTGGTTAAAAGGACCAATAGCATCATTCGATGAGGAGGGGGTGGCGTTGGATCGCTTCGGTTTTGGTGGACACCGATTGGCCCAGTGTCCCGCATTCCCGCAGTGGAAGCATTTTCCGCGAGGGTTCTTGCCTTTCTTGGGTGCGGCTGAAGATCGAAGACGGACGTCCGTAACACTAGGAAACGTATGTATCCGTCGTAGAAGGGTGCCAAAAGCCGAGATTCGCGCTATCGATAGCCCAACGGAGCGGTTGGGGTCTCTGTACCTTCCTTAGAGGTTCCTGGATAATCGTCTAGACTTGCGTGTATACGGTGTAGCCTTACAGACAGTCACCCACTCATCCTTAACGATCGGTCTCAGGTATAGAAGTATATAGATACATATATCGCATAAGCATACACCAGGTAGCTACAAAAGGTTCGTGACTGTCGTTGCTCAGGGTCGTGATGGGTATGGGGAATCAGTGGGTAAGGGGGAAGGTAGGTCGCAAAATCGGCGGATAAGCCACCGACAACCAACCCCAACCCCCAAGACCACGTTGAACCTCACGCTTGAGCCATCTCAGCGCCCTCTTGTCATCTCGTAAGTAGGGCTCGAGCTTCTCCAAGCATTGGCGATTGTGATCCTTCACCCACTGCTTCTCGTCCTTGGTGAGCATACCGTTCTTAATCATCTTGGTTTGAATGGGGACACAGGTAAGTCGCTCGAAGCCAAGCCAATAGTCGCCGTTGAACTCGTGTTTTATCTTGACTCGTCGCACGGCGAGAGCGGACTTAATGCGAATACCCCACTTTCCAGGAAGATCTGGGGATGAAATCAATAACTGCTTCCGAAAATAATACATATATCCGAAGAGAAAGCACTTACAGAAACCTGGTTCATTCGTGATGACATGCCCGGGCACAAGAGTGACATTGCTGGAAGAGCGTGGACCATCGTGGACGTTCAAGAATGATTCAGCGTCATGGCCGCCGTCCATACGGTCTTGCCACGGAGTCTTCCTAGCAAGGATGTCGAACTGGTGGCCGCTGGTGCCCTCGGGGAAGATCGCGCTGTCGATAGCAATGTGTCCCCGGAGAACTCGGGTATATGCCTCACATTGCTCGGTGGTGGGACGACCAAATATCCAAGTTCTAGCGGTACCACAGGTTCCATCCTCGTAATGTGCTCCAGAGTCGTTCAGGTATGGTGTATTACAATCGATCGTAGCGGCAATCGACTTGGTGAGTGAGTAGTGAGGGAGAGCGGCGTTGGGACCGGAAGCAGAGATGTTCTCATAGGCCAGTCCCACAAAGTGCTTGTTGGTCCTCCTGTATTCGGTGAGGCGGAAGGCAGCCTCGTACTCGCTGATCTCGTATCCTTTGGAAAACTTGTCTTCAAGCCAGGCGAAGAACTTGACGAATGAAGCACCATCCCTGAGGTAAGCCCTCCGCATTCCGTCAATCTCCGCATCATTCTTGATGGCCTTCATAGAGCTGACGTAGGAGGGCATCACAGCGCATCGGGAACGGGTTAGCATGAGAGCAATCGCGTGTGGTGTCTCTGGGGTAATAATGACCTTGGGAAACCGCGAATTAGTCACATGCGACACAAGGACTTGGATTGGAAAACTCACCTTGCCCTCACCCCATTCGCGTTTTCTCAGGTAACTCCAAAGATCGTTGTACTCCCTCGTATCGACACCGACAGCTTTCAGGTAATCCTCAACTTCATCTGTGAGCTTAGCGGGGTCTATGAATAGGATCGCCTTGTCGAGGGTGATCATGAGGTACGAGTGGAACACGGGATTGAAGGGGATGTCTTGGCCACGAAGATTAAGGATATAGGCTACCGAACAGTGAGTTTTCCTCCCAATGCTAAAATGATAGGGCCGCTTACCGATAGCATCCAGGGCGGTGATCAGAGTCGCAACGCGATACTTGTCGGCAGTGGGGGCAAACTTTGAGTAGAGACTGGGAGAAGGGGGTGTTTCCCGAATCCAGGTTCTAATGTCGGCTAACTTGTCTGGGGTAGACTTTCCGGTGAACTCCATAGGATGGGTGAAAATGGGTTCTTTCGGCCTTAATGGCTTGTCTTTCCAGATGAGATCGATCAAGTTCTGAGGGGGGTGGACGAGCTTAGAGCCCTTGGGCGAAAGTTGGCTGTTGAGCTCGGTGGCCTTGGAGTGGGAAAGCATGCGAGCGTCTATGCCAATACGAGCGTCCGTGGAACGGTCGATGAGCCATTCGATCCAGCCCTTGGGGCCATTCAGGTGACCAGCTTGGATGCAATGCCAATTAGAGTCGACCTGGCTTGCAGCCTGTACCCAGTACCTCGAATCGGTGACAAAGTAGGCGGCGGTCTTTGAGACGATCGCCTGACCAACGATGGCGGTCGACCTGAAGACAAAATCAACGACAACACATGACGTTCATGAAGATGAAATTTACCCCGAAATCCACTCCATTCGCCTGTCGCACACCGCTACACGTCCTGATCCATGAGCATCTTCGCTGGGAATAACGCTGAAGGTCGATGCATTAGGATTCCTGCTTTGGGAACGGTTAGAAGAAAGGACGTACTAGTAGTCAAGATTATCTTTAGCCATCCGCCTCCGGAGATCTTCGAGTCTGGGACCGGTGTCAACCATTCCCCTCGCAGACTCTACGTCATTGATCCTGCGTTCGAGCGCGGAACCGACGAGTGTGGAACAAGAGTCACTTCGATCAGGGTATTCGGGCGGAGGGTATTTTCTGCCCAGTGTCTCTGCAGAGAATGTCGGGCCTCCATGATCCTTCTTTGTTGTGTCATCGATGTAGTCGAGCGAGTCTTCAGCAGTCGCAGACGAGTTGGTGTCTTGATAAGAGTCATCACTACAGTGGTCAGCCCGACGCAGAAATGCTGACTCTGGAGGTGAGTGAGAGGATACGCTGAACAGTGTTACCAACCAACCTTCATCACCGCGCGTCACCACTTGACCTGCCACGCCAGGAGAGTAAGTTTGGAATAAAACTGGTGGTTGGTCGCTACTCTGGGGAATCATTCGAACCACTACGGAGGCGCTTGAGTGTGATGTCTGAGGTGAAATGGAAAAACGTACAAGGAGAGCTCACTATGGAATGTGACTCATAATCGTCATCCGTTTGAACGTCGTCATCTGCACTAGGAGGTAGTGGCTGCCAGGACGTCGAAACCTGTTCCAAACGTTCAAGTACGGCTTCGACGGTGGGGCGGTCTTTTGGCTGGGGTGACCAACACTGTTTCAGAGTTCCCCATAAATCATCCGTGAACCACGCCCCCTCCGGTCTTTCTGGGCGTTCACCTTCGATGACCTTTCGCATGACGATAAAGTCTTTATAACGTGCGAAGGGAGCCTGGCCGCTGAGCACTTCGAGTATCACCATCCCTAGTGCGTAACAATCCGACTCCTTTGTTGGTCGACTGTCCTCGAAACTGAACTGATCTGGATGGAGGAGCTCTGGGCTCATCCACCGCGTGGTACCAGCATTCGCAGCCGAGCTTGAGGCTGTGGGGTTCGTGGGATCTGAGATGACAGTGAGAAGTCCGAAGTCTGCGAGGCGTGCGTGGGCACTTTGGTCGATCAGGATGTTGGCCTTGATAGAAAAACACGTCAGGAGACGCGATGGTGATTAACGTTCAAGATCGCACCCCCTTCAGATCCCCGTGTATCATCGCCTGACCGTGCATATAAATTAACCCTCTTGCGACGTCTTCGAGCTATCAGAAGAGACCGTCAGAGTCAGGTGGGGCCAGCAGCAGGAGTGAGACCCTACAAGCTCGAACCGATTTACATCCCGATTAGCCTTGATGAATTCGTTGATATTACCATTCGCCATCCAATCTGATGCCATTGCAAAGTGGCAATTCTCCATTATCACTCCCAACAACGGTAGCACATTTGGATGACGAAGAATCTTCCATGTAACAACCTCCTTGCAGAACATCTACTCGGGTAAGCATGAGTTAGCCAACCATACTTTCCATCAGATCACAGGAACGCACACTCGTGATCTTATCAAAGTCGCTCGTTGAATAAACCCTCAGAACCTTGACTGCAACATGGCGACCTTGATATTCACCCTTCCAGACGTCGGCGTATCCGCCTCGATACAGTGGGTTATCCAGTCGGTTGTAACAAATCGGGATTTGCACAGATCTCGGGAGCAAAGCCTGGCGACCGCATATCCTACGCGAAGCAGCCAGACACTTCTTCTGGAGCCACGGTGCCAGTATATCCAACGTCTGCTCGCCAGAATGGAAAAGTTCGAGTTCAAGTCTCTAGGCGTATTCTTCTACGACGAAAAAGTAAAAAGGCGCACCTCGTCTATCACATTGATGAAGGTCTGAGCATCGTCCCCACGGAGACGCCTAACCGTCTCAGTTTCGTGGCTGTCGGAGAAGATGGTTGTAACCAGAGGGATGCGCTCATCCGTGGCAAGAGGACGATTAATCAAACGCTTCCATGCTGGAATGTCGCTGCATGTGAGAAACAGGTTAGGCCAACACGCGCGTGGTTCCAAGGTTGGAACTTACAAGCTATGCAAAATTTCGGGCGCTTTTGGGCGTAGGTGAGCTTCCTGATCCCAGCATCGTTGCGTCAATGTCCATAATCCGTCTGTCAAAGTCGGGTTGGTCGGTCGTGGCGGGCGCTCACCACCCATGATCGCCAGGATAGCTGCGCGAGGTGATTTGCCGCTAAATGGAATGGCACCAGTGAACGCCTTTGTTCAAACAAACCACAGTTCGAAAGATGCCGACCAAGTAGATTATCCACAACGGACCTCGATCATAATCATCGCAAATGAAAAAACATCCGCTTCCTTGCTATATGTCCCCTGACCGTCCAAGATCTCCGGTGCGATCCATCGCGCGTTATGACTATGGTCGGCTGAAGTGGTCCGTATTGAATCTAAGTAACCCAGGTTTTGTGTGACCATAGCAAGACCAATGTCTGTGATCCGCGCACGGCCGGTGGCGTCCACCAGGACGTTCAGCTGACTGGTCATCGATACGGTGGTGAAACGAGAACTAGAACAATCACGTACTCCCTTGAGATCTCCGTGAATGACGTTGCAGGAGTGGAGATAGTTGAGTCCTTCGGCGACATCAGATAACTGGTGAGGGGGTAAGCGTATCACACAACGCGGTAGAAAGGACACCCACAAGACTAAGCCTGTGCACGTCTGGGTGGTTCGCGGTGTATGCTGTAAGGTCCTCACCAGATATCCAAGCTCCAATGAGTTGGAGAGGATCGATGGTAACACCTAGAAGAGGGACAATATTTCGGTGTGTCAAGCGTTTCCACGTTACGGCAACTTGGTGGAAGGTCTGGGGGGTCCGTTAACACCTGAGAACAGGAAAAATGTGGCGTCGAGGACACACCTCCTTGACATTTTGTGGGTCTCCCTCGGGGTACAATCTTACACGTTGAATCCGTACCTTAGAACCATCAAGTGTCCCCTCATATACACATCCAGAAGCGGATGGGGGGCCAATCTCCAGAAGAGAATCTGAAAGCGTACACGATTTCGGTAGTAACTCCTTAACCCCACATATCTTCCCGAGTTCGTGTAAGCATTCCTGAAGTATGGGGCCTGTAGGATCGGAAACATCGACGAGGACCTACGCCCGGGTGTTGAGCGCACGCAGAGAAAGATGGATCGAAGACTCACGCTATCCAAATACTCGACGAGCCACGCAAAATCCTCACTTTGCAACTTCGGAAAAACGTTTCGATACTCGTTCCCGCGAAGAAAGCTACTGAGCTGCTCGTAAAACTGTGGCGAAGCTCTGTCGAGGTCGTGGAGTTGTTGTAAGGGATTGTGCAGAATCATGGGATGACGGGTTAGGGCGGCAACTTGGGTGAATGGGCCGTTCGCATGTAATTGCGAAAAACGGTGCGCCGGATGCCTTGTTGCAGCGTTGGCTCGCTGACCGTAACCCATCGCTTGAAGATACCGCCAGCCATAAGGCAATCCGAAGACAATCCGTCCGCTGGCCGTTCGGCCTTCTCCGACGGTTCTTGCCGGGCCAATAGGATGCTTTGATGACAGGATGAACCGCCCCTTCCACCCACTCCGACATCATTTCACAACCACCCTAAGTCACCTCCACTTCATCCGCACTTCATGGCTCTTCAGACACTTCTTCCAACCCAGATAACAACCGGGCAACAGAGCCAAACACTGAGGACAGCATCACAGACGACCAATCACCCCAACCTTTGAGCGCCATTATTGATCAATTTATCCAGGAAGGGGAAATGGATGACACGGAACCCGATTACCTCGCCCCAATCATGGATCAACCGAAAGCGATTTTGCTGGAAGGTCTATCTGATTTCTCTTGGACCAACTGGGTTTTGCACCACCAGAGGACGGGTCAGCGTAGCCTGAGAGAGGAACTGGAAATCTACAACCTGTTAGGCGCAGATTTTCCTCGTGAGGAGGGAGTTGAGATCTGAGATAGCAATCTATGCACATTGCGGGTGATATTCTTACTCTAAATGTTTAAATTTGAGCATTTGAACATCGATGTCTGTTTCTTGCCCTGGAATAAGTTGGTCACCCCATCGCCCCAATTCGCTGGTAATCGACACCGGTTGCCCGATTTTTTACTGGGGTTGAAGCTTTCGAGATCTCTTGCGGGTGCCAGATATCTCGCACACAAAACCCACTCTTCTCGCTGACGAGTTTGTTCGCGGTATCATATATCATCGACGGCGAGCGGAAGCGAGTTTCCATCGCTTGAACAATGGTCAATGGCCACTCGCGACCGCCTTCAGTCGTGGGGTATCTCATCGCTTCACGTAATGTCATGCTACTCCCTTGGGGTGCACTTCTTTCTAAGGTATTTGTGTTCGCGGGCGTCGTGTAACCAATCCACGGGTAGCAGGTTCGATCAACGCTCCCTCTCCCAATCCCAATCCGAAGGTGACACCATCGCATCGGTTCATTCCCACTGATCAACCTGATGGCCTTGGATTTTTTTCGGTTTCCTTTCCACGCCGTCCCCGTGAGAGACTAGAAGAGACTCTCGGGTGCATACCCAGTTTCCATCCTGTTTCCCCAACAACACTCGCCTCCTCTAATTAGACTTAGAGTTTCAAGCGTTTGGGAGTGCAGTGGTGTGCCGGAGACACGGGGAGATAACTCAAACCGACTACCATGAATTCTA
>MU118268.1:0-14712 GCA_014904855.1 Thelephora ganbajun | reverse complement strand
GTGAGCAAATAATAGTAAACAGGGGAACAAACATAATTAAACATAAACAGAAGGCGTGATGGTGTCGTTAACTGATCGTC
The DNA here is from genome assembly GCA_014904855.1 of Thelephora ganbajun. Lineage (NCBI taxonomy): Eukaryota > Fungi > Basidiomycota > Agaricomycetes > Thelephorales > Thelephoraceae > Thelephora > Thelephora ganbajun. The sequence continues at coordinate 14,632 of MU118268.1, read as the reverse complement.
ATCAAGACGTCATAGAAATAAGGGGAAATAAAAGAAAGTGTTCATCGCCTCATCTACTCATCATATCATCCACTCCTCCACCAAGTCCCCAAATGTCCTTCTTCTTCATCTTGAACTCCTTGATTGTTACCCGTCGTGATGGTGCTGGTCCGCGCCCTCCTCGTTCTGCTTCTCCTAATGCCCTCCTTCTGCAAGTCCACCACGGGGATCGCTGTACTTGGTACTCCCGCCTTCCTCTGTCACTCCTCTACTCCGATTCGATCTGGTTCGCCACTATGTCCTCCCACTGTTCTCACGTTGCTCGTCGTGCTGCCCTTGGTTCTGTCATGGACCCTCTTCATGGCCTCATCTCCCTGGGGCTGACCGATTGGGACGGTCGCAATCAACTGGCCAACAGTGCCATTGACGGGATGCGGTTGGCCGCCAGTCTGGCCGAGCGGTTGCTCATGCTCCACGAGGGGTTGGCCCTCGAGGTAGGCATTTGCCTTGAGTGAGAGTCCGTTTTGCTCAATTCTTTTCGCCTTAGGTCTCTTCCCTGGCTCGTCAAGCGCAGGTGCTGGCGTCTTCCCTTGATCTTGTCACGGTCGCTCATAATGAGTGTTTAGGCCATCTCGAGAGTCGCTGCTTTGAGCAGGAACGAGAGTTGGGGGAGCTGAGGGTCAGGATGCTGGAGCTCGAGTTGGCATGGGAGCGGAGGGAGCTCCAGACGTCGTCAGGCTACGTCTCTGCAGCGGGGGAGGGGACAGAGGAGGAGGAGGTTGAGGGAGAGGTGGAGATGGATGAGGAGGGATTGTGGTCGCCGAACTCCTCCGATCGTGCAGTTCTTGCCCTGGTGCCCGATAGTCCCGCTTTCCCTACTCAGTAGGGACTCCCTCAATGATACCCTTTTTTTTTGACTTCCATTTCTTCGTGTGCGTGTGAAATGAAATGATGGTATATTGCAAGGTTAACGAGGTGTACAGGAACGCGCGATGACACAACCCAGGTCATTCTAGACCCTGACGAACCCCCATCTTTTAGACCCATGATGCAATTAACTGCATCATTGATGATTTCATTCATTTCATTCTGGGCCCCCTTCCATCACTTACCCCTATCTTTTAAGTGTACAAACTAGTTTGGTTCGATCACTTCATCTTTTGTTTCACCCCTTTCCTGATCAAGACCAACCCCCTTTGTTTCCTATTTATTTACTCATCCCCCATTTCTTATAGGCCCATAAAAATAGGAGATGGAGCTCCACATGGACCGACAGAACCCCAATGGTCTGTGCACAATCACATGGAGAGCACGAGCATGGTCTGTGTGCAAAGACCTGCCCTAGAGTTAGAGTAGTATAAGTAGCCCATCTCTAGCCCTTGTAGCTCCCCATCTCTATTATCATTGGATATCCTCTCCCCTCTTGCTAGTGATAGTGAGTGGTATTTAGGCTGAGGGTGCCTTTGTAACATTCAGACAAAGATCCCTTCCTCTCCCACTCTTATAAACCTCTAGAGGTCGACTCTTTCCGAGAGGCCTCTCCTGCATATAGTGGCCAGGGCACCCATCGTTAATTCCTTGGGTCGAATCCTGCATCGTTCAGACACTATCCGAAGAAAGCTCGTACTGCCAGTCTGAAGAGGAGGCCCTTCTCCCACTGGAATATTGGACGAGTAGGCATACAAGACGAGTATCCTTGTGCAAGGCTTTGCAACCCTCGTTAGTGCCGGTGAGCATTTGGGCTAGAGTGGCCTGACAGGTAGTGGAGGCCATTAGCGACTTCACACAGCTGGTAACAGAGGTTAGGTAGGATAAATGCAACGAGAGGGATACCTACCAGTTCAATTTGGTTTACATCAGAGTATTTTCCAATGTATTCCGGCAGTGTCCCGCCGGCCATCCAATTCGAAACAAGCTCGAGGGAAGAGATAGTGACACCCAGGAGGGGTAAGATATTTGGGTGTTTCAAGTATTTCCACATCACGGCCTCTTGGCAGAAGGCCTGTGAGTTTTGTTAGGGATGGCACGCGGGGAAAGGACAGTGTTAAAGCGCACTTTAGTAGCCCGTTCGTGACCCAGGTGATACACCCGTATACGTTTGATGCAAACCCTTGAACTATTGAGAGTCCCATGGTACACATCACCGTAAGCCCCCGAGGCAAACGGGATGGAATCAATGTTGACAAGGTCAGTCAAAAGCATGTACGACGTTGGGAGTATCGCATTAGCACCGCATACGCTTCTGAGCTCGCGTAGACACTTCCGGAAAGCGACAGCAGAAGGATCGAGACCATCGAGAGCCTACACTGGCTGAAGCGGAGAATGGGGAGGGGTGATGCTGTGACATACCTTGTCCAGATACTCAACAAGCCAGACCAAATCGTCGACCTTGAGGTTAGGTACACAATTCGCGTACTCCTCCCCATAAAGTACGTTGTGGAGTTTGTCATGAAAATTGGGTGAAGACGCGTCAAGGTGATGGAGCCGTTGCAAGGCGGGGGAACTGGGCGAGGCCATGAAGAATCTCCTTGGCTGGGGAAGTGAGTAGAAGGAAGGTGTGACAGATAGGAAGGTATATATGTATCAGAAGCCTCGCCCGATCCACGAGGCGGACACCTATGGGGGCGATACCAATGGTCATACATCATGCATCCATGGGTCAGATGTGCCAGACAAGCGACAGGGAATATGGGAACGTATCGTCCAACTCATCCGACCTTGCATGTCTGAGAACAACGGGTAACGTCAAATGGAATACTGGGGGAGACGCGGATGTCATGGCTCATGGGTACCAACAGGTGGGAGCGCTCAGCAAAGTCCGCAGCCACTACACCAAACTTACCGCCCCCACTTATTATGGGCTTTGAGCATCTGGTTGCGCGGCAATCCTGACACATACGTTCGCGGGTTAAAGCTCGGAGTTCCTATAGCTATGTGTATTTCGATAGACCGTTCCCCACGGAATACGGCCAAAATTCTTGTTTATCTTTTGATAGTATCAGGACTCGGCATCCTGGCCTATTTTAGCGGTCTCACGGCGTCTTCCTGCAGGGGCCTACCGAATTGTGGGTGGCTAGTGACTCCTGGACCATCCACGAAACATCTTGAGGAAGTAGCTCCAACGTTATCGTCACATGGATGTGCCCGTTGCTGCGATCCTGAGGTGAACGACTGCCGAAACTAGGGACGGTGGAGAGTCTTCCGATGAGCTGTGGAGTATGGCCGAGCGTTACTGGCGGGAAAATTGGGATGAACGACCAGCAGTAGGGGAAATATTGCGCTGTCTAGAGAGCGCTGCTCAAGCTTGGGATACAAGACCGCCGTCATACTGCGCTCTGGGTACAGATAACTCACAGTGAGGATGACTTGTCTCTGTCTTCCTCCCTCTCCACTTAGGTTTTCAACGTTGGTTAGTACACTACCTTTTGGTAGTTGTTGTATTAGATACCATGCTGTATTGTGTCTCATTGCTCCGCCGTCAGGGAGAAGGTCTGATTCGGTATTTTAGTTCATAGCTTCTACTCCACCACCCAGCGGTTCCCCCTTTGAACGAACCCAGTTAGAAAGCAGCAGATGATGACAGACTGTAGAGTGATTCGTTACGGTATACATTGCTTGGAATTCTCGAGCTACACCAATTACTGACCATGTAGCGTGGTTCAGATGAGATAACACGGCCCTCACATCCGGTCGTGTACTGATATCAACCGACCAGCATTGCTCGACAATTCTCCACAACTCGTTGGTGAATCCAAGGTTCTCCGCGGCCTCTGGTTTTTGTGGTCGCCCGCCGTTCATGATAGTGTTTATCACTGCAAATTCGTTCGTGATATCCCGATAGGGTGCGTTCCCGCAAAGAACCTGATGGCATAAGGGTCAAACCCCAGCGAAAGTGGGCGAAAGTGGGACGATCACAGCCGCGCACACCTCGTACACAACCATTCCGAAAGCGTAACAGTCCGATTGCTTCGTTGGTCGGCAACCGGTAATTCCAAACCGGTCCGGATCGAGCAATTCCGGACTCATCCACCGAACAGTCCCACCGGCGGTGAACGACATGAGAGATTCTTTTGAAGCCACGGAGATCAAGGAGGCATTGGCTGCAGCACAGCGCTCTACACCGACGATGGTCGAGAGACCAAAGTCCGCGAGACAGGCACGCAAACCTTGGTTGATGAGGATATTTGCCTGATAATCGTTATGAGTAGTTGTGTGTCAGGCTGTCGACAGAACCATACTCCTTTCAAGTCTCCATGCACCATGTGAAGACTGTGCATATACTCCAACCCAGTTGCAGCGTCGACTAGCTGAATCGACAAATTATCCTATTTTCTACCCCATGCGGCGCTATAACTCACAAGTTGGACGTGATTAACTCCTTCATGCTTCTTAATGAACTCATTGATGTTACCATGGTCCATCCATTCGGATATCATGGCGAATCGTTGCTGTTGTAGATTCACACCGAGCAATGGTAGGATGTTCGGGTGCCGGAGATGCCTCCATGCAACAGCTTCTCGGCAGAATTCCTGGAATCTCCGTGTCAGTGGAAACTCTTGCAACACGCGGGGTTAGCGTATTCACGCTGAAGCAATTGTCAAGATCACTGGTCTGGTAGAGGCACCAGATCTTGATAGCCACTGCGCGGCCCTTATGCTCGCCCTTGTATATGTTCGCATGGCCCCCGTCATACTTCTCAACAAGCTCCCCGTCCAGGCAGTTACCCATGTGCATGGATTTGGGTATCATCAGCTGACGGCTACACACCTTGCACAAGATGTTAAGCAGCTCGTGCCAGTTTCGGTCACACACGGTGTGGTCCAGCATCTGACTCCATGTTAGCCGGTACAGGGATACTGGATTGCTGAGGAAGATACCTCGTCAATTCTATCGATAAAGTCCTGATCTGGTCGTCTCTGGGATTCAGAGGTAATCTCCACCAAGGCCGACTGCGTTAGGTTGGGTGACGGTACGAGTTCACTGACAATCTTATCGCTGCTCAGTGGGTAATTTTGGGATAGGGTAACCTTCTCCAACGTTGAATCACCCTCCTGTGAAGTAGGAGTGACATCGCTTCCAGTAGACTGAGCGGGTTGTGTGTCCGAACGGCCCAATGATTCAGAGGTCGTTCGTGGTTCGGTTGTCGATTTCACCAGGAGGCCACTCGGAGGAGACCGCGGAGAAATACCGTCTGCACCGCTCGGTGAGTGGTGCCAACGGAAAACTAAGTCCCACGCTCACAGGATTGGTCCAAGCCTAACGTTTCTTTCTTCAAATTGGAAGTGGTATTATTGGCCGGGACGCGAGATGACATAAGCCCATGGCGGAATGCGATTAGCGAATTCGGGACAGTTGCTATGTAGTGGTGAGTGTCATAAAATAAGCGTGGGATGTCAGGAGCGCCCGATACTTAAAAAGCCGCGGAGTTTCGACAAGAAGTGCTTAATACCTTTCCGCTTCTTCTGTGGAAGGTTGGATGGAGGAGGTTCGAAGTGTTGATCCAGATGCGTGAACACCTCTCCATAAGGATCATACTGTGGCTCCTGCGGTCGTGCCCTGATGGTGTCCCAAGTTTCCCTCTTCAACTCCCCGGAAGGCTTACTGACAGCTCCCTGAACTTCTTCCCGTGTTGGTTCAGCGCACTGGGTTGAGGTCATACTTAGGCGGCTGGATCGTCCACAGCTAGTCCGCGATTCGGTCGTCGGACTCGCCAAGGAGCCACTTGAAGTAGATTGCGGAAAAATACAGCCTGCGTCGTCGCTCGATGAGTAGTACCAGTGGAAAACCAGGTCCTGAGCTCACAATGTTCCATCGAACCTGACATTTCCTCCTTCAAGTTGGAAACAATATTATCGGCTGGGGCGCAAGGCGGCATCAACCCATCCCAGTTCATGGCAGCTGCTTCGAGATGCGTCACAACTTCCGAAACCCCCGGTCGCAAGTCCCTGTTTTCACGCCAGCATCGCTCAACGAAACCCCACAGCGAATCCGAAAACCCGATAGCTGCCGCGTTCTCCGGTTTGTCTGGGCGGAGACCACCTACTACCAAATATCCCAACTTCGTCAGGGGAATGCGACGGAATGGGATCTCGCCCGTGAGGACCTGGACAGCGTGAAAATCAACCGACATCTACGAACCTGTCCACATACCTGCAAGATAACCAATCCAAACGCATAGACGTCCGCTTGTGGAGTGGGCACTGAATCCTTAACACCAAAATGTGAAGGCATCAAGAGTTCTGGGGACATGAACGTCATCGTGCCGCCCTCTAGTTGTACGCTGCAAGACATCGGTTGATTAGGATCGAGGACCATTGTCATGAAGCCAAAGTCCGCAAGGCAGGCACGAGGAGGAGTGTCGTTGGACATGAGGATGTTTGCCTGAGAGATACAAGAGGTGTCAGATATAGAGGCCACCATTGGACTACAGGAATACAAACTCCTTTGAGATCTCCATGCGCGAGATTTGCTCCATGGAGGTACTCTAAACCTTGTGCCACTCCATGCAACTGTTGCTGGATTTTAGCGAAGGAGGTGACAGGGTAAACCAATGCACGTACAAGTTCCAGCCTGTTGGCGTGGTTATTCTTAATATATTCCATGATGTTGCCGTGCGTCATCCATTCTGACACAGTGACAAATTGTCCTCTCTCCATATTCCCATGAACACCGACCAGTTTCAAGACGTTTGGATGGGATAGTGTGCTCCATAGGATAACTTCATTGCAAAATTGCTGTGACAGAACAGTTCAGTCTGTGTGCCAGTCGGCCAAGATAACACTGTTGATGGTCACCTTTCTTATCTTCAGTAAGTCGTCATGCATCGCGACCCTCAAGGTCTTCACCGCGACGAGGCATCCCATGTATCTTCCGGACCTGACATCTGCAAATCCACCAGACGCGTGTATCCCTCCTTCAACTTCGATATTCTCCGTTATCGTAATGGAATCTGGTAGTCGTCCATGGGTTTCAGCAAGCCTCCTCAACGTGACGAAGAAAGCCTGCTTCTCTGCAACCTTGAGCTTGTGCTCCGCGATACCCTGACGAGATCAGCTAAAACAGCGAAGGAGGGAAGTATACACAGATCGCGACTTACGTGGTCTAAAATCTCGATACACAGCTCGGCGTCCTTGTGCTTCAAATCCGATACAAATTCCCTGCCTTCCTTATCCGACAAGATCTCAGCTAATGTGCGAACAACTTTGCCTTCGTCAGTGGCGTTGGTGACGTCCTTCCAAAGCCGCCCATAGTCTTTGACCATGGCGTAACAGAAGAGGTTGGGTCGACAGTGGCTGTTAGGGGGAGAGAAGCGTGGAGGAGGGATCTCGGTGGCACGTTACATTGGCGTGTCTTCTAATCCAAAGCGCGTGTTCTAGCTGCACACGGCCAGACTGCGCTGGTGCCACTTTGAAAGCTGGGCGAATGACCTTGATCGTGTTTTGGGTCCTCAGGCGCTTACCAGCACCCTTCATCAACAAAACCGTTCAGCCTCCCTCATCACTACCAACGCGTCCACCAGCACACCGATCCCAACAGACTTGGGTTTCGTCCCTCTCGACGCTCTCGTTGCTGTCATTCCCACCGCACTCTGAACACAAAATCTCCTCCCTGTCGATGCGAAGATCTCCAATCTGAGCACATTCGACGGGGTGGGGTCCAGAACGTAGATGAAGGTATAAGGGTTTTTGCATCGAGAAATTGTGAGGGGTGTGTAGATGCTGTTTACAACGACCAGCTCGTAGGAAATATGCCCTCGATATACTACAACGGACGAGGGAGTAGCCACCGCCCACCACCTTTCCCCCTCCTGCGAAACCGTGCGCATTGTTCTCGCGACCAGTTCCATGTGGTGGACACCATCGATAAACGATACTCCTCAACTTTTGTGTGATATCACTTCAAATCGCATGTCCGGAACGGTCAGATGCGTCGTCGGAGAGTCCATCCCATAGAGCTATTCCATGTTCTACCTTCATTGCCGGAACCTCATCAGGGACAGCAGCCTATACGTAACCGTGCCGGGTGAGAAAATTGTATTTGGAGGGCGTGGAGTTACATGCGTAGAATGCGGGAAACAAAATAACACAATGAGACGGTTATCTAACGTTTGCCATGTCAAGGCCGGACACGTCCGAACCCACAACACGCTGAGCCCACCACGACTCATTTTCCTTCGTGGCCATCCTAAACAATACATCGCCTCTCACTGCAAGAGATTGATAGATTCCAAGGTGCGCCCCATGGGAGCCTAAATGCATCAACCCTTTACACGGGTAGTATCTTTACATTGAGGATGTGTCGGAACTCGTACCAGCTCGTAACTCACCCAGGGTGAAACAAACAACAGGTCTGGGATAGCCCGTCGCGCCGACAAAATACCAAAGAGTGAGAATCGATAACACTTCGAGACACCAAGGCAAGGTAACTCACCAAAGAACTACCACAACCCCCCCCCCTGCTTCAGTCTTCTCCGTCGCTGTCATCATCGCCATTATCGAAACTATCAACCTCGGAATCGTAGTCCACGCGTAAGGCGTGTTTTCCGAGTTCCAACACCACCCTCAGCGGGAATTCCATCTGGCTTGCGATCCGAATAGACTTCAGTTCCGCTCCTCTCGACGCTCTCGCTGCCACCATGTTCACCATGATCTGTACATCAAAACCCATCTCCCCGCCGATGCAGAGAACAAGTTTCTTCAATTTGGGGCATATCAGAACATTCGATCGCTCGGGGTCCAGAGCGCGGAGGAAGGAGGACAGGTTGTGGCATCGCGAAATCGTGAGGGTACGTAGGCTTTTCATTGGTAGAAGAGCTTGGTAAGGAAGATCGTCATGGAGAAGACTGCTATTGATCAGTTCTAGCTGTCTGGTCTTCGAAGTGTCGAATAGGGCTAGAGATTCAAACACAATGGGAGTGGCGTTGAATTGGTACATTCGAGGCACGAGACAGACTTCCCCGTTAGGCCCATTAAATTTTATGTGTGTATGAAATTGGCCGATGTGTATGCGGATTTTAGTGAAGTCCTGGAGGTTCCTGAAGTTGTCGAGAGATCTCGGGAGGTGGTCCTCGACCCGGGGGTTGGGCAAATCTAATCCTATCGTCAGATTTACACCGGCAGGGATCAAAAGGTGGTCGAATAAGAAAGAATATGGTTGCGTTCCGTTAACAACAGAGCTCTTCAGGCATGGTAATGATACCAATCGTCCGTGTTGAGCATCAGAAGTCAGCATTACGGCCCTGAGTTCGACTTGGAGGAGGTGAGGAGCACTCTCCATGAAGTCAAGCAGTTTTGTGACGGAGAGCCCGCCCGGGGACGTGTAACCCAGCTCGAACAACGTGAGGTTGACCATATTCCTCCAAGGCAACTCCGTGCAAATGCAGTGCAGATGCAGTTCACGCAACGAAGATAGGTCTCCGTCAAAGAGCGTGGGTGTGAGAACGGGGTTGAGTTTTGGCCTGCGTTTGCAACTGATGTCTATCTGCAATCTTTCGAGGAGGGGCGCAGGGCGGGATAGATGGTCGGTGATGCCCTGCAGACATTCCGGTGAAACCTCGATGACCAGGGACCTGAGCCGACCAATGGCGTCGGGGACGAGTTTGAAGAAGGGGTCATTCAAAGACAGACCCCCATTTCTACTCAACGATAGGTGAATTGAGGAGGCCTTGGACCGCTCGAGGTAAACACGAGTTTTGTTCGAGTCCATGCAATCGAAATCAGTCCACAGAGAGGAATGCGAGGTGAAGATCTCCCTCCAGGCCCGACACACGTGGGTTAACGCGATTACGTCTTGACCACGATCCGACCTGTCCCAGAAGTCCGGGATGAGAGTGAGAACCTCAGGAGGGATCCTATTGATTGGGGCTAGCGTGTTCCTCGTGGACCGGAGCAAGCGGAGGACTTCCAGAGCATCATGCTCGAGGGTATCGAGCTGAAACACCACACACATCAGTAACCGTCCGTCAAGCATCCATTCGATTCGCTAGTTTCACCTCATTCTGGCTCAGGATAATGGAAGTCCTACAGATCCGCATTGAGTTGTCTATCACGGCGCGTTTTTCCGTTGCGGACATACCTTCCGCCAAAAGCAAGATCCTGCAGTTCTCTCTTAGTTGTGCATAAGAGGTTAGATATCACAGAATATGGACTGAGGTGGCAACCGTTGCTGATAAAGCCGGACATCGTGGCGATCTGCAGGTCACTCCTGCCAACGGACTGAAACCGCCCTGCAACATTCAAACTCCGCACCCAACCTGTGTGACTGCATTGGCAAGGTTCACTGAGAGCTATTGACAATGACCAACCTCGAAGGGATATGACGTTCGCACAACTATTGACGCGGTTTAGAGGGCAAAAATGCGTCACAGAGAGGGGGCAACCAAAACAGGGTGACGTATCGAGCGGCAACGGGGAACCAATAGCGAGTGAATACACAGAAAAACCGAAAATGCAGATGACAACGCGGCGGATATCTACCGATAACTCGTTATCGCACAAAGCTGAACACCCAATTCCAGACGTAAAAGGGGTTTACAGGTGTGTAACGCTGTTGTGCATACTCGAGCTCTCGGGCTCGCGGGGCACCAGGCCCGACCGTTGAAAGACTAAGGTCGGCGAGGCACGCTCTACGATCCCGGTTTATGAGAATGCTTGCCTGAGGAACATAATTAACGGATTGCCATCGAGTCACGAAGAAAGTAATTGTACCCCCTTCAAATCCCCGTGGACTATAAGACGACTGTACATGTGCATTACCTCAATCCGTTCGTAACATCAACCAACTTCATTGATCACCCACGCCAATCGCCACAAAAATGGACATGAAAACCCACAAGTCGAAGACGGCTAACCCACCCTTCGATGATCCCTGCGAATTGGTGCTGTTTTCACGCCAACCGACGCCAAGATATTCGGATGTCGAAGATGCTTCCGAGCGACAGCCTCTTGGCGGAACCCCCGCGAGCTCAATGGTCAACGTAGGTACTCCAGATATACGGTTACTGTGGAATTCGAACACGTACGCTGAAGTACTCCTTGAAATCGCTGGTGAGATAGAGGTGCACGATCTTGATAGCCAGTGTGACCCCTGTATCTTCTGCGGGATACAGTTGTATAACCTCCATGGAATTCCTCGCCCGTCGGTTCGTCTGGGCAGCTCTGACGTGTCGTGTCGCCCATATTAGCATGTGTGAAGCCCCCATGTGCCAGTAGAGAATACCGGTCGTTGACCAAGCGTGAAATTTCTCCCAGAACTTCAGCAGTACAAGATCCCAAGTCCGTTCCAACACGGATATTGGAGCGGCCGACCGTGTTGGCGAACCACCTCGCAGGTCATTTTACATACAAGCCTGTAGTTCGTCATCCCCACCGAGATTTTGCCGTTTCCCGACGGCCCCGTGATGCAGTTTTAATGCTAAGCCCTGGACTCAGTAGAGCGTAACCATCACGCACGCAATAGAAACGGATGAGACATCTCGCTGTCATGGATTTGATTCGGCAGAAACCCCGTGCGCCTTACGCAAAGGAGAATGAAGGATCGATGTGACCTTTCGTGAGAAGACGCCAAGATTCTACCTTACCTAGAGGAAAGAGATGGACTCGACGGTCCCAGCGTGATCCATCACGAGAAGATATACACGGAACTCAGTTATCTGAGCGCCTTTTCTAGATGGCGGTATTTGAGAAGAGCAATAGAACTCAAAGACGAAGAGCAAAAACGACTCTATCCTCTTCCTTAATCACCTTTGAATCGCGTCCAGTCCGGGTTCTCTTCGCCACTGGCACCCTCAGGTCACATTGATCCTCAGCATAGCAACAAGAGAAACTTCAGAGACCGCAATACGTAGGAAAGTAGTCCACCCGCCGAACCGTCCTAAGAATACTAGCGGTCGCGAATTCTTTTCAATTATTTCTGCTCTAGAGTTACACAGCATGGGGGGTCAATTAGGTGATTATGCGATGATCCAACATCCCTGGGCAATGTATTGAGAGTATTTGTGTGACCTAGATCCAGGAATCCAGTAGGGAGACTCAGAGGGGGCGGTATGCTGGAAGTACGATGTAGCGACGAGTTTTCAAGGGAGATCGGCAAACTCCGGAACCCCTCGAATCCACGAGGACCAACCCGTGTGTGCCCTTCATGGGGTGATGCAGAATGCTATCGCCGGTGCCGACTTCAAGTTTGGACTTGCTTTGAGAAATCTAGGCTCTTCGGTCATGTCGTTTGTACACGGGACGTTCGCCATGCTGTCGAGAATAGGCCTAGCTATCGAGTTCATGACGTATCACGCGCTACGCACACCCCATAAGGAAGACCTAGCCTTTTCGGGGCAACAAAACCTCCCTGGACAAATGCTGCCGGATACCCCAACAAACCTCACCGTCCATTTTCCGGAGAACTTTACTCACGCGAAACACCACCCATACTCCAAACGATTCAATGGGCAAGGAGACATCATATTTTGAGTAGCATATCTATGTAAATACAGGACGTAGGAAACAGGATAACATAACGAGGCAGCAAATATCTACTGATAACTTGTGATTGCACAAAGCACACAAAGCACTGAGCACTGAACATATAGCCTCCATCCAGCCGCGAAAAAGACGTCCGTAAACGATAAGCAGAGGATGAAGACATGGATGAATTGAAGGGGCTGGAGAGACAAAAGAGTAAACGGACAATCATGAACTTGTGAAAAGTATTGAAAAGCAAAACAAAAAGATTCCTCACCTGCTGGTTATATTATAACCTCGCTTGAGATTCTGACGAGGGAAGGTTTTGTGGGGTGGTCAAGATAACCGTCGGTTTCTCGATGGTCCAGGCCTGGACTTCCTTCAACATCGCGTCCTTCATCCCTCGGGGTACGGCAACGAGCATCTTGTAGATGTTCCCGTTGAGCATGATGGATTGCATCGTTCCAATCGGGAATGGGATGTCGTCACCAGCGGATATCACAACCTTTCGTTTCCCTTTCGGTGAGGAATGGGCTGGAGAAGCGTCGTGTGCGTCCTCGGTAAACTTGAACCCAAAGTTGAGGTCCTCGCCCAGCATCAGATCCTTCGGCCAACACGTGAACTGACACCGGGTGTTGGGTATGAATCGTCTGAAATCCATGCTTTCCAGAGTCTTTATCTTCCTGGCGATGAACTCAGGCTCCAGTTGTTCCTTCAGCGATCTCTTCACGGCGCTTGCGATGAACGCCACGTCCGAATTGACGAGCTGTCCTTGCGTCAGGGAGACGCATACAGCAGGATTAAAATTGCCACAGAAGTGATCCTGGACCATCGCACGGGTGGGGGCGCGTTCTCTGCCGTTGACAGCCAATCCGAGATTGATTATTTCATCTTCTGGTAGATGAGGTAACGCGACGCGGACGGTGGCTTGCCACAGAAGAGCGGTGAGAACTTGGAAAGTAGTGACGGTCGGGGTTGACGCGGATGAATTGATCGCGTTTTTTATTTGGGCGAGTTTTTGGGTTGTAGTGTAGAATTGGACCAGATCAGCTGGCTCTGGGAGAGGGAAAGGGGGAGGAAGTTGGTTTGACGGGAGGATCGTGATGCCGGGGATTGTGTCCAAGAGTGGGAGAGAGGACACAGGAGCAGATGGAGTGTCGAAATACTTGAGTGGTTCGCGCGACCAAGCTTTTGGGACGGTTGATAGGTATGGCTTGTTCGCGAACCGACGTGCGTAGGCGTATGTAAAGTCCATCGTCGATGTTAAGTCGCCGACGACATGGTGAGTAGTGATACAAAGAACGTATGTGCCGCATGTGAACTGTGGTACGCAGTCAATACAATGGCAAGACAATAAGGGTAGGTGCACGTACCGCGGTGAATTTTATGGCAACCAGCGGATCTCCAGGAGCTGGGAGTCCGATATCAACACCCCTAGGATCGAGCCCTTGAACATGCGCCCCCGGGAACTCCTCGTTCCTCAACTCGTAGACAAAGTCGGCACCGACGTTGTCCGAATGAATGTTGAGATTCCCCGAGTCGTCGTGTTTGATGGACCCAGCGAGAAGTGGGAAATGTTCGAGAACGTCAGCGAGGGAGGAGATGAAATTCAATATTGTCTCTTTCACCGGGTGGTCCGCCTGGGAGACCGGTGGGAAGAAGTAGTAGATGGGGGCCCAGACGAGGGGGACGACGAGGTCCAGGGTATGAATCCTTACGGGGTCTGGGCGGGGAAGACCGAGCCTTGTGGAGGGTTTCACTCTGACTGCGGCGACGATTGGCTGAGACATGGCGCGGTAGGAGGAGGAGGGAGTGTGAGGGACACAGGGAATAGACTCATTCACTTTTTATAAATCCCTTGGACCTCCGGAACTGAGAAATCGAACGCACACGACACAATTTGAGAAACAGAACTTCCCTGAGTTCGGACATCCGCCCCTCCGGAATCACAACATCTTTGAGACTCGGGGCGCGTTTTCGAAAGGGAGTGAGCCTGCGCATCCGCTGCTAGAACTCTGGGTCTTGGGTTTTGGTCGTCGATCCCTGTGTCCAGGTTCTCCGAGGACCGGCATCTTCCGGCAACCATATTCTCCAGTATCATCTCGCGACATTCATCAGCAAACCGGCCCAGATGCACCGTTGGTTTCCACTACGAGTTCTCTGCGATGGCCTTTCTATAGTATATATGCAGAGAAATG
>MU118265.1:0-22899 GCA_014904855.1 Thelephora ganbajun | reverse complement strand
GTGGGTACATTGTCCATTTCCTTGCAGTGTACCTGCAGTGTACCCACTGGATCCACCACCCCATGCCCCCAGTGACCATCCTTTTCTTCATCTCTGTCTACTCCTTGTCCTGATCCAAGTCCCTCCCCTCCGGCCCTAACTGTGGAGCCAGTTGAAGCTCCCATCGTTGCACCAGTGGAGAACGCCATTCCACTCCCTGTCCCTCCGCCTTCCCAAGGTCCCTGTCATACTGTGGTAGAGTCATCTACCATGTTGAGGGTCATCTCTCTTGAGGAAGAGCGGGAGATAGAGGATCACATCGTCGGGGCTTGGCAGTGTCAAGGAGCCATAGGTTCCACTCGTACTCAATGTGACTACCATCTTTATTGCAAGGCCCTAGGACAACGCCACCCAAATTACTCTTGCTGGCTCAGAGTCAAATGAGACCTCCAATCCAAGTTGCGCTGTGCCCATCGTGGCGTTGACTCCGGGGCAGCTGCAGACTCAGAGTCTGGGAGCGAGGGGCTATTGGATGTTGAGTGTGATGAGGGTGGTGATGCTAATGCCCAACTCGACAGTGTCTGCTCGTCTCCTGTCCTCTGATCACGTCAGTGGCAAGCTTCGGCTTGTCTCCCTGCTCTCTCAGGAGGAGTTTGACTCCCTCTTGTCTGGAGAACTGGAGGCTGAGGTTCATCCGGTAACAGTACAGGATGTGGTTTGGAGTGGGGCTGAGGATGACAAGCTCAAGTATAGCGATGGCTGGGTCACGGATCGTAGTGTAGCGGGCCTCGAATAGTTTGCTGAGTTAACACCAGTATCAGTGTTAAAATATAACTTCTTTAACCTCTCCGCTGTTGGTGTGAGCAAGTCGAAATGGGCGAAAGAGTGTTTATGAAAGTGTCTGTTTGTTAAGAATAAGAAACTGATAGGGTATCAGGAGAAAGAGTTTGGGGGTAACAAATGTGATATCGTAAGGATTTAAAAGTTTTGAAAAATACCTGCCAAAAACTGTACAATCCTGACAAGCATGATGAGTGATGTGGGAATGAAGGGAAGACATGGCTGAGAACCAGATAATATCGGAGTTGAGGAGTGGGGCAGTGTCAGGATTGTACAGTTTTTGGGTGAGTATTTTTCAAAACTTTTAAATCCTTACGATATCACGTTTGTTACCCCCATTTCTTCATATACCCTATCAGTTTCCTCATTTACCAAACAGACACTTTTGTAAACACTCTTTATTCCATTTCAACTTGCTCACACCCACAGAAAAGAACACAAGTTCTATTTTGGTTATACACTGGAGCCAGTGTATCTCGATGTATGGACTACTCCTTGTCACTCCAGTCTTGATCATCCCCTTCCACTTCCTCTTCCACTGTCTCCAAAATATCCTTGCCCCAAGCATCAGTAGCATCATCTACCTGAATAGTCCCATGCAGTACTACCTCGTTGTAAAGGCCATGGACGTTGTAATCAATGTTTGTCAGGCCACTCTAGCCCAAACGCTCACCGGCACTAACGAGGTTTGCAAGGCCTCGCACAAGGATACTCGTCTTGTATGCCTGCTCGTCTCAGTAAGAGTACGAGTTGTGGTCGGATAGTGTCTGAACGACGCGGGATTCGACCCAAGGGGATTACCGATAGGTGCCCTGGCCACTATATGTAGAAGAGGTCTCTCGGGAAGAGTCGATCTCTAGAAGTCCGTAAGAGTGGGAGAGGAAGGGATCGTTGTCGAGGTGTTACAACGGCACCCTCAGCCTAAATACCGCTCACTATTTAGCGAGAGGGGAGAGGATATCCGATGATAATCAAGATGGGGAGCTACAAGGGCTAGAGAGGGCTACTTTATACTACTCTAACTCTAGGGCAGGTCTTTACGCACAGACCATGCTATGCTCTCCATGTGTTTACGCACGGACCAGCGGAGTCCCGTCGGTCCGTGATGGAGTCCCGTGCGGTCCTTGCGGAGCTCCGTCTTCGTCATCCATCATTTTAAGTAAGCAATAGGAAAATGAAAGAAGGAAATGATAAACCAATAACAACGAGTGGAAGGTTTATTAATAGATGGTGTTTGCTCATCACAATTGTTAAGGGTCCAGACCGTTCTTCGGTGGGGCGGTGGGTTGTCTGACCAATTTTTCCCATGGCGGGCCGTTGACTAAGTGTGGCGGGGTAAGAGAGCGCTTGTTTGTGAGGGAATGCGACTTAGCGTGAAGGCTATTTAATCACGAGCGGCCTTCGCTCTAATCCTCAGCAAACTGCTCTTCCTTTCCTCCCATGTCTCTCGAAGATAACAAGGTCTTTGTCTCTCCACGCAACCAGAAGATCACCAGGCTCGACACTCGAATTCGAGCTCAAACCAGCTTCGGTACCGAGGCTACCTCCCCTTTACAGGTTGGTGACGTCGATAGGTCTTCGGTCTAGAAGGTTTATTGACTCTCCTTACTAGCTTGTAGAAGCCGTTCTGTCTCAACGCGATGAGGAAATGCCGCGTCGGGCCTGGGATGAAGGCGGCTCCTTTGACGACCAGATCTGGCAACAGTCTGTGTCCACCCTTCGCAATCAGGACGAGAACCGTCGTTCGAGGGAGATGAACGACGACGAGAGTGTCCTCTTCCAATTGATCCAACGAGGGGTTGTCGACATGTCCTCCTTCGACAAGAACTTGAAGGGGACCGGGATCCGTTACTCGGCCGTCATCGGGGATCGTCTTTGGGCGATGTTCGAACGAGAACGCACAAGGGTGCGTTGTTGTTGTCGATCGATTTAGATCGCCTTCTAACAATGCCTTCTTCTAGAATGATCGCTTGGAGAGTGATCTTCATCGTCTGTCCGGGGAATTCCGCCATTTGTCCGGTCGTTACACATACTTGACCCAAGTCTTCGACAAGTTCGTCGCGGACGTGAACAAGGAATTGGGTAAGGCTTCGACGAGGCTTAACCGTCACCGCGGGGCTCTGGAAAAGGGGGTGACAAAGCAGTCGGAGTTGGAGGCGGATTTAGCGGATCACAAGGAGTGTATAGATGACCATGCTGTTATGATCAACAGCTTGTCCGATAAGGTCTGTCGGTGTGGGGATAAGTCTCCCGACCAGACTACTCCTCCTGCGGTTTCTCCCGAGGTTCTTTCCGGCAGTCGTTCGCCGTCCCTTTACGCCACTCCTCCTGAAGAGAATTCTCAGCCTATCCCCGTTCCGTTCTGGCGTGTCCCGCCAGGGTTGTTGGGTCCTGGGGTTCCTTCGCTGGTCCCAGTTGTTCAAGAGATGGTGTCTCAATTGATACCGATCACTGAGGCCGAGGAGCGAGAGATCGAGGACACCTTGGTCGGAGCCTGGCAGGCGCAAGATCGTGCCCACGTTCGTGCCCTTCGTCGTTCCAAGTACGACCACCACCCTTACCGTAAAGCCATAGGACAACGCAAATCAGGGTTCGTCTATCGACCCGATGTCGGAGCTGAACCGCTCGTTCGGCGCGCTCTCCGTAGGGCCAAGCTCGGGGGCGATGCAGGGTACAGGGCCAGTAGTGAGTCCAGAAGCGAGGGCTTATCGTCTGTTGAGCGTGATGTGTGTTGTCACGCTGATGCCGAATAGTAATGTTCACGCTCGCTTGGTAGCTAGGGGATTGGCCGGGGAAATGCAGATCGTATTTCCTGTAGATAGTGTCGACTTTGATGCTCTGTGTTCCGAGATGTTCGACACTTATGATGTACACGGCCTGTATGACGAGGTAGTTCCTCACAGCACCATTAGAGTAGACGATGCCACGGACGAATTCGGTAGGGACATTCTCGAGCCTGTGGTAGAGGAAGATGGGGATCCAGACTGGGCCGACGTGTAGAGGTCCATACGCCGAGGTAGTACCGGTTTCAGTACTACAATAAACCTCTTGTCTTTTCCCTGGGTGTGAGCAAGGCGAAATAGTAAAAGAGTGACTACGAAAGTGTCCGTTTGTTAAAGGGGGAAATAGAATCGGGTATGCGGAGAAATGGTGGGTAATGAACGTGATTCGTAAGGATTAAAAAGTTTCAAAAATTACTTGCCAAAAACTGCACAATCCTGACAATGTTCTCTGAACTAAGAGCATCGAAATCTATGGTGTCTAACAGGAATACGATCTGCATTTCCCCTGCCATTCCATGAGCGACGAGCCTAGCATACACATTGCTGTTCAGCATCAACGTCACCACCCTCATGATGCTCAACAGACAGTAAGCCCTCACTTCCAGACTTGCTACTAGCCCTGTAGCCAGAGTCACCCCCAAGCTTGGCTCTATGGATAGCACAGTGAACCAATTGCTCAGCTCCAACATTGGGTCAGTACACGAACCATGGTTCATTGACAGGAGGTCTGCCTAAGGCTTTGTGGTAAGGGTGATGATCGAAATGAGCATGATGAAGAGCATGAACTTGCATGCGCCCCTGAGCTTGCCAAGCCCCAACGAGAGTATCTTTGATCTCCCGTTCTCGTTCCTCGGAGATGGGGATCAGTTCCATGACTGTTTCCTGAACAATGGGAATCAGAGCCGGAACCCCTGGACCCAATAAGCCAGGAGGGACTTGCCAGAAAGGAATAGGGATCAGAGTAGAGTTCTCCTCAGGAGGAGTCAGGTAAGGGCTGGACAAAGAAGAGTCCTCACCAGACAGAACGGCCAGGGCAGTCTCAGCCAAAGACAATGATGAGGGAGACTTGTCCCCGCAACGACATACACAGTCGGACAAGCTGTTGATCATAGCAGCATGATCGTCAATGCACTCTTTGTGATCAGCTAAGTCCCCCTCTACTGTCTCCAACTTCGAGTCCGTCTTCTGAATCGCAGAACGATGACAATTCAGGTGACTACTACACTTCCCTAACTCCCAGTTGACGTCATCAACAAACTTGTTGAAGGACTGGTGAAGACCAATGAAGTGGCCGGATAGGATCCAGAATTCTGCCATGCACTTGTAGAGGTTGCTCTCCAAGTGGTCATTCTAAAAAGAACTGTTATTATTGTTGATCAGCCAAAAGGATCGACAATAACAACGCACCCTTGTGCGTTCACGTTCAAACAGAGACCATAAGTGATCTCCGATAACTGCAGAGTAATGGATACCAGTCCCCTTTATGGCCTTATCTTGGGATGACAAATCCACAACCCTGCGTTGGATGAGCTGGAACAATACGCTCTCATCATCGCACATTTCCCTCACACGACAATTCTCATCTTGGTTCCTAAGAGACGAGATGGCTTGTTGCCAGATTTGATTGTCAAAGGACCCGCCCTCGTCCCAAACTCAACGAGGCATCTCTTGGTCCTCCTGAGAAAGGACCGCCTGGACCATCTAGAATGGAGAGTCAATAACCTTCTAGATCAAAGACCTATTGACGTCACCAACCTGTAATGTCGACGAAGCTTCAGTACCAAAGCTTGTCTGGGCATGGACCCAAGTATCGAGTTGGGTGATCTTCTGGTTGTGAGGAGAGACGAAGGTGTTGTTGTTCTGGAGAGACATGGGAAAGGAGGAGCGAATTGCTGAGGAGATAGCGGAAGGCCACTAGTGATTAAATAGCCTTCACGCTAAGTCCCTTTCACCTCACAAATTAGCGCTCTCTTACCCCACCACACTTAGTCAATGGCCCATCCATGGGAAAGATTGGTCAGGGAACCCACCGCCGCACCGAAGAAAGTCTGGACCCCTTTCTATTGTGCTGAGCAAGCACATTCTATTAATAAACCTTCCACTTGTTGTTATTGGTTTATCATTTCCTTCCTTCATTTTCCTATTGCTTACATAAAATAATGGATGATGAAGATGGAGCTCCGCAAGGACCACACGGAACTCCACCACGGACTGACAGAGCCCCGTTGGTCTGTGTGCAATCACATGGGGAGCACTGCATGGTCTGTGCGCCATAGACCTGCCCTAGAGTAGAGTAGTATAAGTATAGCCTCTCTAGCCCTTGTAGCTCCCCAGTCTTATTATCATCGGATATCCTCTCCCCTCTCGCTAAGAGCCTGGATAGTGAGCGGTATTTAGGCTGAGGGTGCCTTTGAAACCATTCGACATGATCCCTTCCTCTCCCACTCTCATAAACCTTCAGAGGTCAATCCTTACTGGAAGGCCTCTCTCACACCAGTAGCCAGGGCACCCATCAGAAACCTTGGGTCAAATCCTGAGTCATTTAGAAGACCTCTGAAGACACTGTTCACTGCCAGTCTGAAGTGGTCAACCTCGACCCGCTGGAGTATTGTGAACGCAGGCACCTAAAAGACAAGTATCCTTTTTGTCGGGGACTAGCTATCCTTGTTTGTGCCAGTGAGCATTTGGGCTAGAGTGGCCTGACAGGCAGGTACTCGAGAATACCACTCCAAGTGATCTCCATGATGAACTTGGAGTAGGAGGGAAGAGGGGGAAGGAGAGCAAGGGGGACAAGCACCAGCACCATCACGATGACTAACAATCAAAGAGTTGAGGATGAAGAAGAAAGACATGGCAGAACAAAGGAATAAATCAATCATCCACACTCTTTTTATTTCCATTCATGACATATTAACACACCATTTTAATGACTTAATCACATCTTTTATTTATATTTAGTTATGTTTGTTCTCTTATTTACAATTATTTACTTATGATCATGATCACCTGTATAATAGCATAACTGGAGGAAATTAGTTCCCCAGTCTTGAAATCTTAGGATATCCCTGTCTTTGGATGTCCTGAGATCTCCAGCCATTATCCAGTTGGATCTCTCTTTTATTTTCTTATCTTTCCCTCTCTTTTGTTGTCATCACGAACTATTGGGGAATACCCTCTCTAGAATACCAGTGAATTGTCAACTTCACCTCTCTGTCTAGTTCAGTCATAGCCTCTGTACTATTGATGTGTTACACTTTTGCAACCTGCACTGGCCCTGGCACACCGTCGAGTGTTATTGTGAGTCCACTGACAGGTGGCCCTGACACAAATGAGGGTTGCAGGGCCCCATCAAAGGATACTTGTCTTTGGTGCCTGCTTGCCCACAATACTCCAGTGGCAGGATACTTGTCTGCTCTTCAGACTGGTGTCAGGCCACTCTAGCCTAATCGCTCACTGGCACAAATGAGGGTAGCTATTCCCCATCCAAGGATACTTGTCTTGGGTGCCTGCTAGTCCACAATACTCCTGCAGGTGTCAGTCTCCTCTTCAGACAGGCAGGGACTAGGTTTCTTCAGATGGTGCCTAAACAACATGGGATTCGACCCAAGGTTTCCGATGGGTGCCCTGGCTATGCAATGCAAAAGAAGTCTCCCAGAAAGGGTTGACTTATAGTGATTTATGAGAGTGGGAGAGGAAGGGATTGTTCTGAATGTTCTCAAAGGCACCCTCAGCCTAAATACCGCTCACTATCCAGGCTCTTAGCAAGAGGGGAGAGGATATCTGATGATAATAGAGATGGGGAGCTACAAGGGCTAGAGAGGCTACCTTTATACTACTCTACTCTAGGGCAGGTCCATTGTGCACAGACCATGCAGTGCTCCCTCATGTGATTGCGCACAGACCAGTGGAGTTCCATTGGTCTGTGTGGAACTCTGTGTGGTCCTTGTGGAGCTCTGTCTTTGTCATCCATCATTTTATGTAAGCAACAAGAAAATGAGAGAAGGAAATGATAAACCAATAACAACAAGTGGAAGGTTTATTAATAGAAGGTGCTTGTTCAGCACTATTGAAAAAGGTCCAGGCCTTTATTGGTGAGGCAGTGGGTTATCTGACCAATCTTTCCCATGGCGGGCCGTTGACTAAGTGTGGCGGGGTAAGCGAGCACTATTTTGTGAGGCAAAAGGGACTTAGTGTGAAGGCTATTTAATTGCAAGCAGCCTTCCACTATTCTCCTCAGCAATTCACTCTTCTCCCCCCATGTCTCTTCAGAACAACAACACCTTCATCTCCCCACGCAACCAGAAGATTTCCTGTCTTGATACTCAGGTCTGTTCCCAGACTAGCTTCAGTACTGATGCTACCTCCCCATTACAGGTTGGTGACATCAATAGGTCTTCGGTCTAGAAGGTTATTGACTTTACCATTCTAACTCATGGAAGCTGTTCTGTCTCAGCAGGACCATGAGATGCCTTGTCATGCTTGGGACAAGGGCACCAGATTTGGCAACAGGCCATCTCAACGCTTCATAACCAGGACGAGAGCTGGCATTCTCATGAGATGTGCAATGATGAGAGTGTTTTATTCCAGTTGATCCAGAGAGGGGTCGTTGACATGCAGTCTCCCTTTGACAAGAACTTGAAGGGGACTGGTGTCTGGTACTCCACCATCATAGGAGATTGCCTTTGGGCTCTACTAGAGCGTGAACGCACAAGGGTGCATTGTTGTTTGTCGATTGTTTAGTGATTAACAAACTCACAGCACTTTCATAGGGTGACCACTTGGAGAGTGATCTCCATTGACTGTAAGGAGAGTTCTGCATACTGTCAGGATGCTTCGTCAACTTGTTGCAGGTCTTCGATAAGTTTGTCAAGGACGTCAACAAGGAGTTGGGTAAGGCCTTGACTCAGCTCAACTGTCATCGTTCCATGTTGGAGAAAGGTCAAGCAAAGTTGACAGAGTTGGAGGTAGATCTGGCAGATCATAAGGAGTGCATCAATGATCATGTCACTATGATCAACAGCCTCTCGGATAGGATTTGCTGCTGCAGAGATAGGTCTCCCAGCATGGTCTCTCCAGGAGATGTCTCTCCAGGAGATGTCTCTCCAGGAGATGTCTCTCCTGCTGTCCCATCTGGTAGCTGTTTGCCGTCCCTCTACCTCACTCCTCCAGAGGAGAACTCTTGACCTATCCCAATCCTGATGTGGCGTGTGCCACCAGGCTTGTTGGGTCCAGGGGTACCTGCTCCAATCCCAGTGGTTCAAGAGATGGTGACTCAATTGATACTGATCACTGAGGCAGAGGAGAGGGAAATTGAAGATACCCTTGTTGGAGCCTGGCAGGCTCAAGGTCGTGCTCATGTCCATGCCATCCATCATGCTCAATTCAACCATCACCCTTACCATAAAGCCTTAGGAAACTGCTGTCAGGATTGTGTAGTTTGGGGTGCATAAATTTTTCAAAACTTTTTAATCCTTACGATTTCATGTTTGTTAACCCCAATATTTCTCCTGATACCCTATAAGTTTCCCCTTTTACCAAATGGACACTTTCATAGATACTCTTTTGCCCATTTTGACTTGCTCACACTCACAGTGGAAATGAAGAAGGAGTTTTATTCTTAGCACTGATACCGGTGCTAACTCAGCTAAACTACTCAAGTCCTGCTACATTGTGATCCGTCTCATCACCATTGCTATACTCCAACTCGTCATCTTGGGCCCCACTTCAAACCACGTCCTGCACTGTAACTGGACAAACCTCAGCCTCCAACTCTCCAGACAAGAGTGAGTCAAACTCCTCTTGAGAAATTGGAAAGATCAGCTGAAGTTCCCTGCCCACGTGATCAGAGGACAGGAGACAAGCAGACACTGTTGCATTCAGCATCAGGGTCACAGCCCTCATCACGCTCAACATCCAATAACCCCTCACTTCCAGACTTGGAGTCAGCAGCTGCTCCTGAGTCAACATCATGACGGGCGTGGCGCAACTTGAACTGAAGGTCTCGCTCAACCCTGAGCCAGCAAGAGTAATTGGGATGGCATTGTCCTAGGGCCTTGCAATAAGGATGGTAATCGTGTTGAGTACAGGTGGAACCTACAACTCCTTGACGTTGCCACGCCCCAACGATGTGATCCTCAATCTCCTGTGCCTCTTCTTCTGCAATCACTTGTAGAGTCATTGACGACTCCACCACCATATGATGAGGACCAGACAAAGGGGGACAAATGGGAACAGGGATGACATTCTCCACTGGCACAACAATTGGAGCCTCTTCCGGCACCACCTCTACCGTTGGAGGAGATGGGCTAGGCTCATGACAAGGAGTAGACAGAGATGAAAACAAGGGAGCTTCCCCAGATCCATCGACCAGAGACTCAGGCTGGACATGGCATGAGCACATCCGATCGCGGAGAGAAAGAAGCCCTCGACAGTGTAATTCCAACTGGGATGAGTGATTCCCCACAAACTGAACAAGCACGTTGTGCTTGTCCTGCAGGGTGTTCAGGCAGCTTCTATGACGGTTCAAGCGAACCCTGTCCTTCTCCAACTCGGCATTAACCTTCTTGTTGGCATCAAAGGAAAAACGGTCAACTGTCAACAGCTGATTGTTCAGAAGGGCCACCTGCCCCTTCAGAGCCTGAAGCTCTGCCTCCACATGATCATTCTATGCGATATACATGTTAAGCCTTAATCAGTTAATACGATATATCAGACATACCCTTTTATGTTCAATCTCATAGAGCAACCATAGACGATCAGCCACAACAGCTGAATACCTGATGCTGCACGATGACCACTTGTGCGGTTCATCGAACTCTTGATGGTCAATCAGACTGACTGAAACCAAGTTGAAGAGGACCCTCTCATTGTCCACCAGATCACACCCACGTCGGGAATGATCCTGGTTCATCAAAGCCCTGATAGCCTGTTGCCAGACTATGTCGTTGAAGGAACATCCACTCGTGAATTGTCGACGAGGGAACTTGTTGTCTACCTGCAAGACAACCGCGTTGACGAGCTAAAGGCAAACTGAAATGAGTTTCACAAATCGAAACTCACTCAGCTTGCCTACCGAAGACATGGTCGGGTATTCAAACCCATAGCTATCCTTGGTGGGAGAGCCATACTTCATATGTGGACAAGAGTCAAGATGGGTGATCCTCTGGTTACGAGGAGAGATAAAGGTTCGGTTGTTCTCGAGAGTCATGGTGGAAAGGAGAAGCAAATTGCTGAGGGATTAGCGAAGGATCGTTCACGCTTAAATAACCTTCGAGCTAAGTCCCTTCCGTGCTGTCAAGTGATTTCTCTTATGCCGCCACACTTAGTCATTGGCCCGTCATGGGAACACGCTGTTAGGGCCACCTGCCCTATGGATGTCAGGCCACTCTAGCCCAAACGCTCACCGGCACTAACGGAGTTTGCAAGACTCCGCACAAAAGACCGTCTCTTGTATGCCTGTTCGTTCAATATTCCAGCGGGAGGGATTGCCTCCTCTTCAGACTGGCAGTACGAACTGTGATCGGATAGTGTCAGAACGATGCGGGATTCAACCCAAGATTTCTGATGGGTGCCCTAGCCTATGTTGTAGAAGAAGCCTTCCGGTAAGGATCGACTCCTAGAAGCTTGTAAGAGTGGGAGAGGAAGGGATCATTTGTCTGGATGTTACAAAGGCACCCTCAGCCTAAATACTGCTCACTATCACTTAGCGAGAGGGGAGAGGATATCCGATGATAATAGAGATGGGGAGCTACAAGGGTAGAGTGGGCTACTTAAATACTACTCTACTCTAGGGCAGGTCTTTCACGCACAGACCATGCTGTACCCCCCCCATGTGATTGCGCACAGACCATCGGAGGTCCGTTGGTCCGCATGGGACTCCGTCTTCGTAATCCGCTATTGTTTAAGTAAGCTATAAGAAATGAGAAGAAGGAAATGATCGTCCAATAGAAACGAGTGGAAGGTTTATTAATAAAACATGCTCAGTCAGCACAATTGAATCGGCAATTTCCCATCAACGGGGTGGCGGTGGATCAATTAGTCAGCCCCCTATTTTCTGAGCCGTTGACTAAGTGTGGCGGGGTAAGCGAGAGGTTGTTGGTGAAGGACAGGGACTTAGCGTGAAGGCTATTTAAGACCGAAGTTGCCTCTGCCTTTCCCTCAGCAAGTTCGCTCTTCTTCTCCACCATGACCCTCGAGAACAACCGCACTTTCATCTCTCCTCGTAACCAGAAGATTACTCGTGTCGACACGAGGACCCATACCAAGGACGCCTATGGTTTCGATTACCCATCTCTGCCCTCGGTAAGGCATCTGAGCGAGTCTTCGATTTGTGAAAACTCATTTCAGTTGCCTTTTTAGCTTGTTGATGCCGTGACGTCCCAAGTGGACAACGAGTTTCCCCATCGTCAGTTTGCTTTGGGCTGTTCTTTTGACGACATAGTTTGGCAACAAGCTATTGGTTCCCTGATGTCTCTTGATCACATCCATCGGGGACACGACCATGGAGATGACGAGCACGTTCTGTTCAGCCTTATCCAGGCGGGACTCGTCGACCAACAAGCCTTCGACCTTCCCCATAAATGGTCCACTCGGAGTTCCAGGTACGCCGCAGTGATGGCGGAACGTCTATGGGCATTACACACCGCGGAGAAAGCTAGGGTTAGTTTGTCTTGACGTTTACTTTTATCCCCCTTTACTTATTCCGTTATGCTTCCTGTAGAACGATCGCCTAGAGTCGGAGCTCCATACATTGAAGGGAGAGGTCCAGTTATTGTCGACTCGTCTGCTAGCCATTGATCGTCATTCGTACAACACCAACAACAAGGTCAACGAGGAGTTGAAGAAGGACGGCGCTCGTTTGGACAGGCATCGCGCCTGTCTGAACATGATCACAGACAAGCACAACGCCTCCATAGAATACCTCTCGAACATGTCCTCCCAACAAGAGCTCCACCGCTTATCCTTGTTGGCACTCCGCGAGAATATTTGTCTCTGCAACAATCGGAGTGACTCAGCAGAGGCTCCCGTGATGTCCGATCCGTCTCTATCTCCTACTCTGGATCGCGGCGCAGACAGTAGTGAGATGGCTGTGGAATCTCCCCCAGTAGAGAATGTCAATCCTGTCCCCATACCGGCCCCTGGTCCAAGTAGACGATCTTGTTGTGGTCTCCCTCGCGTAGTACAGTCTACGACTACGCTTCAGGTGATCACATCTGAAGATGAGATCGAGGACCATATCGTTGGGGCTTGGCAGGCGCAGGGCGGAAGTAGGGTTCGTGCCGGTCCTCGTCGTGATTACCACCCTTATCAAAAAGCCTTAGGACAATGCAAGTACTCTCGCTGGCTCGGAGTCGAACGGGAGCTCCGCCGAAACATGCGCAGGGCCCATCGTGGAGTTGACTCCGGGGTCGTTAGCAACTCTGAGTCCGGAAGCGAGGGGTTATCAGCTTTTGAGCATGATGCGAGCGGTCTCCCTGATGCCGAACGGGACCGTCTTGGCTCGTCTCCACTCCTCTGACAACGTCGGAGGAGAGCTTCAATTAGTCTTCCCCTTGAACCAGGAAGACTTCGATGCTCTCGTATCCGGCGAGATGACAGCGGAGGTCCATCCTGTCACGGTGTCGGAAGTGGTTCGAAGTGGGGTTCCGGATGACGTCGAAGAGGAGAGTGGCGAAGACGATGGGTGGGTCACGGATCGTAGCGTAGCGGGTCTCAATGTAGATTGCTGAGGTGGTACCAGTATCAGTACCACAATCCAAACATGCTTTAACAGCTCTCCTTCTGTGTGAGTGAGCAAGGTGAAATGGTTAAAAGAGTGACTACGAAAGTGTCCATTTAAAATAAGAGGAACGATAAGAGAAAGTCAATGAGAAATCCAAAAAGATGTAAGGAATAGTCTGGTAACGAATGTGAAATCGTAAGGATTTAAAAAGTTTTCAAAAATACTCGCCCGTAACTTGTACAATCCTGACAATGGACTCACTATAACGCACGACGGCGTGCCGGGGCCAGTGCGGGTCGCAAGAGTGTAGCGTGTCGATAGCATTAGAGCTATGACCGAACTAGACAGAGAGGAGAGTCGACGATTCACAGATGTTCTAGGGAGGGTAGTCCTCGATAGTTTGTGATGAGGACATAAGAGGAGGAAAGGGAGAAAGAAAGAGGGAAGGGATTCCAACCGGATAACGGCTGGAAGTCTCAGGACGTCCAAAGGCAGGGAAAATCCTAAGATTTCAAGACTGGGGAACTAACTTCCACCAGTCGTGCTAATATACAGGTGATCGTGATCGTAAGTAAATACTAGTAAACAATGGGGCAAACATAATCAAACATAAACTAAAGGCGTGATGCAAACGTCAGAATGATGTCGTGAAGGCGTCACTAATTAAATGTAAGGGAAATAAAAAGAACGTGCTCATCGTCTTATCTACTCATCTAACCATCCACTCCTCCACCAAGTCAATCCTTGGCCATGTCCCAATCCTACTTCCTCCTCTTGAACGGCTTCTGTGTCTCCCGTCGGGACGGAGATAGGCCTTGTCCTATTCGGTCCCCCTTGGGTATCGACCTTACCTGTTTCGTCATGTCTGGGACCCGTTCCCAGTGGTACTACCCTCGTTTCCCCTCCGCTCTCTACACCGATTCCATATGGGTTGCCGCCATGTCCTCTTTCAAGAGCCATGTGGCAAGGGGAGCAGCTGCCCCTATGGGGACGGATCTGACTCTGACGGATCTCTTGACCATCGGTTTGGTTGACTGGGAGGGGGCGAACTTTGCGGAGGAGCGTCCCAAGGATAGTTTGCGCTTTGCCGCAACAGTCGCGGAGCGACTGTTGTCCCGTCTTGAGGTGATGGAGGGCCAGGTACGTCTTAGAGATCTCATCTCTAGTTGTTCCCCCTTATTGACGTTCTTCAGGTCGCTACCCAGGCGGACGTCTTGCAACTCCAGGCATTGGGGTTAGACACCTTGTTGAACCAGCGATTTGAGGATCGCTGTTCCTTGTTGGTCAAGAACGCCGCCTTGGAGCGAGAGGTAGAGGAATTGAAGCAAGCGGTGATGCGGCTGGATGGGGAGTTCGGTGTGCTCTTGGCTCGGATGGAGTCTTTAGAGTGGACTGCCCCGTCGGAGTATCTCTCGGTGGACAACCTCTTGGGGTTTAGCGGTGAAGGAGGGGTGGATCCTATGAGCTCGGATGAAGCCGCTCACTTGGGGCTTCGTCCTGACTTCCAGGAGCTGGTAGATAGGCCGGACCCTGTCGATACTACCGCCTCTCTATTTCCTTACTCCGTTTGATGTCAGTGGGCTCGCCAATTATATCACGTTTCTCTTGCTCTTGGTGGTTCATGTGATGAGGAAAACGGGTATATTCTCAAGGCAGCAAGGTATACAGAAAGGCGCGATGACACACGCTTAGTCAACCGACCCACCGCCACATTAGTCAAGAATGGAACTTCGATCTATGGTGCTGAGCAAGCACAAATTTATAAATAAACCTTCCACTCATTGTCATTGGTTTATCATTTCCTTCTCTCACTTTCCTATTATCAGAAAAAGATGGATGACAAAGACGGAGCCCTGACAGACCTCCTTCACAGACCAATGGAGTTCTGATGGATCTCCTTCACAGACCAACAGAGTCCCGATGGTCTGTGCACAAACACATGAGCAAGGAGTGGTCCGTGCATTGTCAGGATTATAGGGTTGTCGGCAAGTAAATTTTTGAAAACTTTTAAATCCTTACGACTTCACGTTCGTTACCCAACTGTTTCCCCTGATACCCTATCAGTTTCACCTTTTAAAAACAGACAAATTCGTAGTCACTCTTTATTCCATTTTGACTTGCTCACACTTAGGACACCAAGATTGGAAAAAGGTTTTATTCGTAGTACTGATACTGGTACTACCTTGGCAAATCTACAATCATACATCAAGGTACTCGAGATCATCATTGTTATCCTGGGCCCCACTCCGAACCACCTCATCCTCTCATACCACGCAAACTTCAGCCTCAATCTCTCCCACCAACAATGAGTCAAACTCTTCCTGGGAGATCGGGAAGATCAACTGGAGTTCTCCCCTGACATTGTCAGAGGAGCGGAGGTGAGCGAACACTGTCGAGTTGGGCATCATCATCACGGCCCTCATCACGCTCAAAAGCCGATAGCCCCTCACTCCCGGACTCAGAGTCTCCATCTGCTCCCGATTCAATGTCACGATGGGCACGTCACTTCTTGGAACGGAGGTCTCGTTCGACTCCAAGCCAGCGAGAGTAGGTGGGGCGACTTCCTAAGGCCTTGCAATAAGGATGGTAGTCGTGGAAGGAACGCAACTGTTGACGTACAGCTGCTCAACCTTGGTTTTGCCAAGTCCCTACAAGGCGATCCTCGATTGCTCATTCCTCTTCTTCAGTGATGACTCGAAGGGTAGTAGTGGACTCTGCCACTGTCCTTCGAGGGGCACAACAAGGCGGAGGGACAGGGATCGGTTCAGCATTCTCTTCTGGAGCCACGATAGGACTCTCCGAGCTGACTACCAATGGTGCGTTGGGAACAGGAGAAGCAGGTCCTGGACTGGGCGGAGGAGAATGGGAGAAGGACGGAGCTGCGCCTGAACCATCAACAGGAGAAGTCGATGGACGACGACGGGTACACATCCCCTCCCGAAGTGCGATCAAGGAGCGTCGGTGGAGCTTGATGCTGCCGGACAGATTGGACGTAAACGTGACCAATCCGTTATGCTTCTCCTGGAGCAAATCAACACAGCGACGGTGCCGATTCAGATGCTCCGAGTCCTTCTTCAATTCATCGTTCACCTTCTTGTTGGCGTCAAAGGAGTGACGATCTACAGCCAAGAGGCGGGTGTTGATTAGGGCAACCTGTCCTTTCAACTCATTCAAGTCCTGCTCAAGGTGATCGTTCTATGTCGTATATCGATCAGCTTTAATCAGTTGATATGGTATATCAGAGATACCCTAGAACGTTCCGCCTCAAAGAGGCTCCAGAGATGATTGGCCACGACGGCCGCATACCTTATGCTCCTGGACAACCACTTGTGGGGCTCATCGAACTCTTGATGATCAATGATCCTGGCCAATACCAAATCGAAGAGGACACTCTCCTCATCCCCCATGCTTCGACCACAACGGTTGTGGTCCATGTTCATGCAAGCCCCAACGGCCTGCTGCCAGACAATGTCATCAAATGAACACCCACTTGCGAACTGATGACGAGGGTGCTGGTCGTCATCTTGACTAATCACTGTGTTGATGAGCTATAAAGGCAAACTGCTATGAGTCTCACAAATCGACACTCATCCAGCTCGCCTACTGATGACATGGTCGGGTATTCGAACCCGTAGCTATCCTTGGTGGCCACACCGTACTTCATGTGAGGATGAGTATCGATGCGAGTGATCCTCTGGTTGCGAGGAGAGATGAAGGAGCGGTTGTTTTCAAGAGTCATGGTGGAGGAAAGAGCAGATTGCTGAGGGAAATAGCAAAGTTTGTTTGGGATTAAATAGCCCTCACACTAAGTCCTCATCCCCTCACAAACAAGTGCTCTCTTACCCCACCACACTTAGTCAACGGCCCGCCATGGGAAAGATTGGTCAGTCAACCCACCACCACAGCGATCAAAGCCTAGACCCTTCTCTATTGTGCTGAGCAAGCACTTTCTATAAATAAACCTTCCACTCGTTGTTATTGGTTTATCATTTTCTTCTTTCACTTTCTTATTGCTTAGGTAAAAAGATGGATGATGAAGACGGAGCCCCACATGAACCACATGGAGTTCCCTGGACGGACCGACAGGACTCTGTTGGTCTGTGCGCAATCACATGGGGAGTACAGCATGGTCTGTGCGCATAGGACCTGCCCTAGAGTAGAATAGTATAAGTATGACCCCTCTAGCCCTTGTAGCTCCCCATCCTTATTATCATCGGATATCCTCTCCCCTCTCGCTAGTGATAGTGAGTGGTATTTAGGTGGAGGGTGCCCTTGTAACATACAGAAAACGATCCCTTCCTCTCCCACTCTCATAAACTACTAGTGGTCGACTCTTCCCAAGAGACCCCTTCTACATATAGTGGCCAGGGCACCTATCGTTAACCCCTTAGGTTGAATCCCGTGTCGTTCAGACACTATCTGAAGAAAGCTTACTGCTGCCAGTCTGAAGAGGAGTCCTTACTCCCGCTGGAATATTGGGTAAGCAGGCATACAAGACGAGTATCCTTGTTCGAGGTCTTGCAAACCTCGTTAGTGCTGGTGAGTGTTTGGGCTAGAGTGGCCTGACATGCATGATATGGGTGGTGACGGGTACCCCTGGCATGGGCAAGGGTAGTGGCGTTCCAGGAACGGAAGAAAGAAGCACGTTCGTCGGCAATCAAGGCATGATGACGAGGAGAGGTATTAGCAGGAGAAGAAGACGAGATAGAGAAGTTGGACATCTGGGACTAGCTAATGGGAGGAAGGGAAAGGCGGATTGATGGGGATTCCTCGTCCAATGGGAGTCCTTATATCAAGACCCAGCCCCACTCCATTGATCCGATCAAGTCAGGCCCGGACCGATCCAGAACAAGCCCATCATTGATGCCCCTATTCCGGCTCCACAAGAACCAATGATCCGGCCCCACTCGGTTCATCAATCACCCGGCCTAGACCTCGGTCATTAACTCGGATCAACCCATCACCGAGTCCAGCCCCTTCGATCACGGTCCAGCCTTGACCCACATCATGATCCGGTTGATACCCCTTTTTCTATTTTTATACCCAATTCATTACTCAGCATGACCCACCCCCTATTAGTCATCATCACGCCATCATGGTGTCATGCTTACACACTCGTTTCTATTTTTAGATTTCACCTTAGTCATCTCATCTCTGATTGGACGATCAAGTAGCACCGCATGGTCTGTGCGTAAAGACCTGCCCTAAACTCCCTAGTATATAGGAGTAGCGTACTTGTCCCTAGTCCCCTCAGATTTGATATCGATAGGATTCGGTTCTCGCCTACAACCCTCAGCTCAACTGTGTGTTTTGCTCTAATCCTTCAATCACCCACCTCTCCATACGCTCCCTCTGTCTTCCAGACTTATCCGACAGCTCCCCCCTCGCTGTGTTATTGTGTTTCACTGGAGTAGGTAAACGACTCCTGTGTGGTATCGTTTATCTGTCTCGATAGGCCTCGTACTTACCTGTGTGGAGGTACAAAGCCATCTGCTTGACTCAGGCAAGCACCTCAGCCCTGACATCAGCCTAAATACCGCTCACTTGTTAAGCAAGAGGGGAGAGGATATCTAACAATAATAAGACTGGGGAGCTACTAGGGCTGGAGAGGCCACCTATATACTAATCCCAACTTCAGGGCAGGCTCCCTCATGCATGGACCATCCAACGCTCCTTGTGATAACGCACAGACCATCCATCGCTCCCTGTGATAATGCACAGACCATCAGGACTCTGCTAATCTGCAAAGGAGTTCCGTCTCCATCATCCATCATTTTCTGATAAATAGGAAAGTGAGAGAAGGAATTGATAAACCAATAACAACAAGTGGAAGGTTTATTAATAGAATATGCTTGCTCAGCACAATAGATCAAAGGATCTTCTCTGATCGGTGTGGCAGTGGGTTCTCTGACCAATCTTTCCCATGGCTGGGCCGATGACTAAGTGTGGCGGGATAAGCAAAGGTCATTTTGCAGGGTGGAAGGGACTTAGCATGAAGAGTACTTAACAGCGAACAATCTTTGCCATTTCCTCAGCAATCTGCTCTTCCTTCCCTATCATGACTCTTGAGAACAATCGAACTTTCATCTCTCCTTGTAACCAGAGGATTACTTGTCTCAACTCTCGTCTGCACTTGAAGTATGGCCAACCCACTAAGGATAGCTATGGGTTTGAATACCCAACCATGTCATCGGTAGGCAAGCTGACTGAGTTTCGATTTGTGAAACTCATCTCAGTTTGCCTTTAGCTCATCAACGGGGTGATTTCGCAGGTGGACAATGAATTCCCTCACCGTCAATTTGTGAGTGGATGTTCCTTCGACGACATAGTCTGGCAACAGGCTATTGGAGCTTTGATGAATCAAGACCATTCTTGTCGTGGTCGTGATATGGGGGATGACGAGAAAGTCCTCTTTGACCTGGTGTCAACAGGTCTGGTTGACCATCAAGAGTTTGACAAGCCATACAAGTGGTCGTCATGCAGCATCAGATACTTGGCCGTCGTGGCTGATTGTCTTTGGGCTTTGTACGAAAAGGAACATTCTAGGTGTTAGGGCCACCTGCCCTATGGACTCACTGAAACGCACGACGGCGTGCCGGGGCCAGTGCAGGTCACAAATATGTAGCGTGTCGATAGCGTCGAAGCTATGACCGAACTAGACAAAAAGGGGGGGAGCCGACGATTCCTGGGTATTCTAGAGAGGGTAGTTTTCAATAGTTTAGGATGAAGACGCAAGAGGAGAGGGACTAAGAAAGTGAAAAGAAGGGATTCCAGCCGGATAACGGCTGGAAGTCTCAGGACATCCAAAGGCAGGGAAAATCCTAAGATTTCAAGACTGGGGAACTAATTTCCTCCAGTCGTGATAATATACACGTCGTAATGATCGTAAGTAAATAGTCATAAACAAAGGAACAAACATAATTAAATATAAATGAAAGGCGTGATTGTGTCGTTAGGTGATTGTCATCAAGACGTCATGAATAGAATAGAAAGAAAATAAAAGAGAGTGGTCATCGCCTCGTCTACTCATTATCCAAGTCCTCACCAAATCGTCTCATCATGTCCTTTTTCTTCGTTTTGAACTCCTTACTCGTTAGCCGTCGCGACGGTGCCGGTCCTTGTCCTCCTCGTGCTCCTTCACCCAACTCCCTACTCTTGCAGGTCCACCATGGGGAACGTCTCATGTGGTACTCCTGTCTTCCTCCGTCGCTCCTCTATTCCGACGCCATCTGGTTTGCTGCCATGTCCTCCCATCATTCTCACGTCGCTTGTCGTGTGAGTCTCGGTTCGACTGTGGATCCTCTCCATGGTCTTATCTCCCTGGGGCTGGTTGATTGGGACGGCCGTAATCAATTGGCCGATAGTGCCATCGACGGGATGCGCTTGGCCGCCACCCTGGCTGAGCGGTTGCTCACACTCCACGAGGGATTGGCCCTCGAGGTAGGCGTTTGCCTTGAGTGAGAGTCCGCCTCACTCACCGCTTATCTCCTTAGGTCTCCACTTTGGCTCGTCAGGCACAAACCCTGGCGTCTTCCCTGGATCTCCTGACCACATTCCATTCTGAGCGGTTGGGACATCTCGAGAGCAGGTGCTTCGAGATGGATCGTGAGATGGGGGAGATGAGGGTGCGGATGATGGAGCTCGAGCTGGCCTGGGAGCGGAGGGATCAACCGCAGTCTTCCGGGTACGTCTCGTTGGAGGAGTCTGTTGGGGAGGGAGTAGAGGAGGAGGAGATGGAGGTTGGTGGAGAGGGTTTGTGGTCCCCAAACTCCTCTGACCGTGCCGTTCTCGCCTTGATTCCCGATGCCTCTGCCTTCCCTGTCCAGTAGTAGGGGCCTGCTCTTTCAATGGCACTTCCTTTTCGTCCTTTTGAATTGTTTGTGTGAAACGAAACGTGGGTATATTGCAGGACTAAAGAGGTACATGGAAATGTGCGATGACACTAGGGTATGTCTGATATACCGTATTAACTGATTAAGGCTAACATGTATATCGCATAGAACGATCGTGTGGAGGCAGAATTGCAAGCCTTGAAGGGGCAGGTGGCATTATTAAACAGTTGCCTGTTAATGGTTGACCACTTCTCCTTTGATGCCAACAAGAAGGTCAACACTGAGTTGGAGAAGGATGGGGTTCAGTTGAACCGTCACCATTCCTGTCTGAACGCCCTCCAGGACAAGCATAACGCGCTAGTCCAATTCATAGGGAACCACTCTACTCAACTCAACCTCCATCATCATGGTCTTCTTTCCCTTCGAGGAAGGATGTGCATGTGTAATGTCGCACTGACTTCGCTGATTGATGGGTCAGGGGAAGCACCGTCTTTCTCTGACTTGCCATCTTCTCCTCCTCAGGACCCTAGTCCTCGCCTCTGCCAATAGAGGTGGAGCCGACTACTCCCATTGTTGCTCCAGTAGAGAACATTGTCCCGATTCCTGTCCGTCCACCTTCCTCCGGTCCTCGTCGTACTGTGGTGGAGTCATCCACTACATTGAGGGCCATCTCTGAGGCTGAGGCTCGGGAGATAGAGGACCGTATCATAGGAGCGTGGCAACATCAAGGAGCCATAGGTTCCTCTAGAATTCAACGTGACTACCATCCTTATTGCAAGGCCTTAGGACAATGACATCCCAATTATTCTCACTGGCTCAGAGTCGAACGAGACATCTGTTCCAAGTTGCACCGTGCCTGTCGCAATGTTGACTTGGGAGCAGCAGCAGACTCAGAATCTGGGACCAAGGGGTTATCGGATGTTGAGTGTGATGAGGGCGGTCATGATGATGCCAAACTCAACAGTGTCCACTTGTCTCCTGTCCTCTGATCACATGGGTGGAGAACTTCAGCTGGTCTTTCCAATCTCTCAGGAGGAGTTTGATTCCCTCTTGTCTGGAGAGTTGGAAGCTGAGGTTTGCCCAATCGCGATACCGGACGTGGTTTGTGGTGGGGTTGAAGACATTGAGGATGGGCTCAAATATAGCGATGGCTGGGAAACTGATTGTAGCATAGTGTCAGGGCCACCAGCCCTGGTACTCACGAAACGCACGATGACGTGCATGGAGGCCTGGCTAGGTCGCTAAGATCCACTAGTCGAGTGCACTGAGGCGATGATAGGGCAGACAATAAAAAGGGCAGTCTCAACAAGCATAGTATGCAAGAGGGGGTGGTCCCCAAAAGTCACGATGATGAGATAAAAAAAAGGGGGGAAGGGAGAAATCAAAGAAAAGAGTCAAGGTGGGACATTTAAGATCCCAAGGCGTCCCAAGGCCAGGATTTCCTGAGATTTCAAAACTGGGGAACTAACTTCCACCAGTCATGCTAATATACAAGTCGTCGTGATCATAAGTAAATAATCGTAAATAAAGGAACAAACATAATTAAACATAAATAGAAGGTGTGATCTTGTCGTCAGAATGATGTTGTTAAAAAGGAAAGGAGATAAAATGAAAGTGACCATCATCTCATCATCTCATCTCACCATCCATTCCTCCATGTCGTCTAACTGCTTCTATCTTCTCACACTGGGGACATGGGGTGGTGGATCCATTGGGTACACTGCAGGTACACTGCAAGGAAATG
>MU118263.1:1795-23064 GCA_014904855.1 Thelephora ganbajun | reverse complement strand
ACTGCAATCAAACTGGCTTGGTAAATTCTGAATGTGTTTGTGATGTACCAGGTGGGTTTGTGGTGGGTACATTGTCCATTTCCTTGCAGTGTACCTGCAGTGTACCCACT
Source organism: Thelephora ganbajun (assembly GCA_014904855.1). Lineage (NCBI taxonomy): Eukaryota > Fungi > Basidiomycota > Agaricomycetes > Thelephorales > Thelephoraceae > Thelephora > Thelephora ganbajun. The sequence continues at coordinate 22,954 of MU118263.1, read as the reverse complement.
GGATCCACCACCCTATGCCCCCAGTGAGTAGAGTCTACCAGCACCCTTCGTCCAATTTCCGAGGATGAAGCTAGAGCGATCGAGGATTGTCTCGTTGGGGCTTGGCAACGTCAAGGAGAAGTAGGTTCGCATTGTGTTTGATGCAATTACCATCCTTACCGAAAGGCCTTAGGACAACACCATCCCAATTACTCTCAATGGCTTGGAGTTGAACGCGAGATCAGGTCCAAGTTGCGACGGGCACACCGCGGAGTTGAGTCGGGAGCAGATGGGGATTCTGAGTCTGGAAGCAAGGGGTTATCGGATGCTGAGCGTGATGTGGGCAGTCATGATGATGCCCAACTCCACAGTGTCCGCTCGTCTCCTGTCCTCTGATTTTGTGGGAGGGGAACTACAGCTCGTGTTCCCTATTTCCCAAGAGGAGTTTGACTCGCTCGCGTCGGGGGAGATGGAAGCTGAAGTTCGTCCCGTGGTGATCTCGGAGGTGGTTCGTAGTGGAGCAGGGGATGATGACCTGGAGTATGCAGAGGAGTAGTCACGAGTCCCAGTATTTGCCGAGGTAGCACCAGTATCAGTGCTACAATAAAATCTTCTTCTACATCTTGGCTGTTGGTGTGAGCAAGGCGAAATGGTGAAAGAGTGTGTACGAAAGTGTCCGTTTGTTAAGAGATTGAAACTGATAGGGTATAATGATGAAAAGTTGGGGGTAACGAATGTGAAATCATAAGGATTAAAAAGTTTTCAAAATTTATACGTGCCCTAAAACCCTATAATCCTGACAGACATTGAACGGCAGGTTATGGAATGTAAAGGGGTTACCGTATTAACCACTGCACCAACAGAGTCACCAAAAACACTCCAACGACACTGAGGACCAGGTCACAGGTTCAAGGCTGGTTGCTTTCCATGGGTTAAAATAAGGGTGAGATGTACAGGTAAGGACGCAACCCTGACAGCAGTGAGGAGGTCAAGGGAGGAGGCTAGTGTCTGTGCTTGACGGGCTAGGGTGGAAACCTAAGGTGATATATGGTGAACAAGCATTAGTCTCACTCAAGGTAAATGCCTACCTCAAGGACCATTCCCTTGTGGAGTGTGAGCAATTGCTCGGCCAGAGTTGCAGCCAAATGAAGACCATCGACAGTGCTATCGGCAGCCATATTACAACCATCCCAGTCAGCAAGCCCCAAGGAGATGAGGGCATGAATTGGATCCATAGTGGATCCAAGGGTGACACAACAAGCAACATGGGAGCAAAGTGAGGACATAGCAGAGAACCAAATGACATCCGAGTGGAGTAGTGGAGCAGGGACTCAAGAGTACCACATCAAACGGTCCCCATGGTGAACTTGGAGTAGGAGAGAGTTGGGGGACAGAGAACAAGGAGGGTGAGGACCGGCACCATCACAATGACTGATGACAAGGGAATTGAGGACAAAGAAGAATGACATGGAAAAGTAAGGATTAGTAGGATGAGCTGCCATGTTCTTTTATTTCTCTTATTTCTATTAATGAAGACCATCTAATGACTAGATTATGCCTTATGTTTATATTTAGTTATGTTTGTTTGTTTGTTTACAATTATTTACTTACAATCACAATGACATGTATATTAGCACAACTGGTGGAAGGAAGTTCCCCAGTCTTGAAATCTTAGGATATCCCTGTCTTTGGACGTCCTGAGATCTCCAGCTGTTATCTGGTTAGATCTCTTTTTCATTTTCTTATTTTCCCCTCTCTTTTGTCATCATCACAAACTATTGGGGAATACCCTCTCTAGAACACCAGTGAATCATCAACTTCACCCCCCTGTCTAGTTTGGTCATAGTCCTAGTACTATCAACACGCTACACTTTTGTGACCCACACTGGCCCCAGCACACCATCGAGTGTTATTGTGAGTCCACTGACAGGTGGCCCTGACAATTTTCTTATAGCTTACCTAAAAATGATGGATGACGAAGACGGAGCTCCATGTCAGGCCACTCTAGCCCAAACGCTCACTGGCACAAATGAGGATAGCTACTCCCCGACAAAAAGATTCTCATCTTCAAGGTGCCTGCACTCACAATATTCCAGCGGGTTGGCCTCCAAGACAAACAACCACTTCAGACTGGCAGTGAACAGTTTCTTTGGATGTGTCCTAAACGACTCAGGATTTGACCCAAGGTTTCTGATGGGTGCCCTGGCTACTGGTGCAGAAAGAGTCTTCCGGGAAGGATCAACTCTTAGAGGTTTATGAGAGTGGGAGAGGAAGGGATTGTGTCAAAGGTTCTCTATAGCACCCTCAGTGTCAGGATTATAGGGTTTTAGGGCATGTATAATTTTTGAAAACTTTTTAATCCTTACAATTTCACGTTCGTTACCCCCAACTTTTCACCATTATACCCTATCAGTTTCACTCTCTTAACAAACGGACACTTTCGTACATACTCTTTCACCATTTCGCCTTGCTCACACCTACAGCCACCCATCCGAATCGCCCTGAAGACTTCATCTTATTCGACTGAGGAACCTAACAAGCTATGTGTCCACTGCCCTACTAAAGATAATGTCCTTACGTCTAACTCTCTAATCTTGTTCTGGAGAAGAAGACCAACCTCAAGCAACGGAATCACTTGGAGGATCAGTCCCAATGACAGGAGCTACTAGGACCTCTACCGGTCGAAGAGCCTTAACTTCCTTGGCACGCTGAAACCGTTCCCTCTGTCTACGCTTCCTGCCCTCTAAAGAAGCTAGCGGAACATCCTTGAACGGACCAACCCAAGCAGACCTATGAAGAACAGGTTCACTAGAAGAAGTCAATACGAGTACGGATAACTAGTTAAGGATCCAAGAACCTTTGGACGTTGTGTGGTTCAGGAATCACGGGATCATCATCATCACCTAACTCCGCCCTGGGAGGCGAGGTGAACTCCCTTTCCAAATCCACCAATCAATCTTCCAGACGAAGTATTCTTCCGGTCAAGACACGATTGTCTGCCATAGCTCGGTAGAAGTGCCTTTCTACATTATTAATCTGGAATACGACAGGGAACAATCAGTCACAAGGAGAACCACAGTCAGAAGCATACGAACCATAGCTTGCTGACTCTCAAGCAAACTCCACAGACGTTCCCCCACGACAGCCGTATACCGAATAATCGAGCCAACGGCAACATCATCGGAAGAAGACAGATCGATGATCCCCCTCTCAATCAACTCAAGGAGGACATGCTCGTCATTGTACATCATATGACCGCAACGCCTCTCGTCTATGTTCCTAAGGGACGAGATACATTGTTGCCACATCTGGTCGTTGAAGGAACCATACGATTGGAAGACATGACGAGGCATCTCCCAACCCTCCTGTGCTAAGACTGCATCGACAAGCTACAAGAAGGATCAGACAACGACGAGACGTTGATGACCCAACTGACCTCCTTGGGAACGTTGGCATTGAGTACGTTCTGATCTTGGCCTTGTCCTAGCACATACTGGGTTATCCTTTGATTACGGGAAGAGACGAAGACTTTGTTGTGTTGAAGAGACATGGGAGGAGAAGTGCAAATTGCGAAGGAACTAAGCCAAGGCAACTTCAGTTTTAAATAGCCTTTACGCTAAGTCCCTTTCGTCTCACAACTAGCGCTCTCTTACCCTGCCACACTTAGTCATTGGCTTGCCATGAGAAAGATTGGTCAGACAACCCACCGCTACGCTGAGCACGATCCAGGCCCTACTCAATAGTGCTGAGCAAGCACGATTCTATTTTTACACTCAATGGCGCCATCCTTTCACCTTCATCACGTTATATGGCACCATCATAACACACTCCTTGTCATCTGTTTCATTTATCAAATGCCACACTCTTTGTCATCTGTTTCACCCTAACACCTCACCATTCCTTTTGAGGATAGATTAAACAACCCAGATCATTCCAGATCTTGACAACCCCTATCTTTTATATTCATGATGCAACTAACCGCGTCATTGATGACTTCATCATTCATTTCATTCTGGGCCCCTTCCATCACTTACCCCTATCTTTTAGTGTACAAACTAGTTTGGTTCGATCACTTCATCTTTTGTTTCACCCCTTTCCTGATCGAGACCAACCCCCTTTGTTTCCTATTCATTTACTCACTCCCCCATTTCTTATAGGCCCATAAAAATAGGAGACGAAGCCCCGCATGGACCACGATGGAACTCCGCTGGTCTGTGCACAATCACATGGAGAGCTTAGCATGGTCTGTGCGCAAAAGACCTGCCCTAGAGTTAGAGTAGTATAAGAGTAGCCTCTCTAGCCCTTGTAGCTCCCCAGTCTTATCATTGTTAGATATCCTCTCCCCTCTCACTTAACAAGTGAGCGGTATTTAGGCTGAGGGTGCTATCAAGAGCCTTCAACACGATCCCTTCCTCTCCCACTCTCATAAACATCTAGTGGTCGACTCTTACCGAGAGACCCCTTTTTCACTGTTGCCAGGGCACCCATCGGAAACCTTGGGTCGAATCCTGCATCATTTAGGACAACTCCGAAGATACCGTTCACTGCCAGTCTGAAGTGGTTGTTTGTCTTGGAGGCCAACCTGCTGGAGTATTGTGGGTGCAGGCACCTTAGAGACGAGTATCCTTTTTGTCGGGGAGTAGCTATCCTCGTTTGTGCCAGTGAGCGTTTGGGCTAGAGTGGCCTGACACTCAGCCTAAATACTGCTCACTGTGTAGCGAGAGGGGAGAGGATATCTGTAGATAATAAGACTGGGGAGCTACAAGGGCTAGGGAGGCCACCTATATACTATCTCTATCTTCAGGGCAGGCTCTCTGCGCATGGACCATATTGCCATCCCATGTGTTAATGCTCGGACCATTTGGCATTGCATGTGATAGTGCACAGACCATCGGGACTCCATTGATCTTAAAGGAACTCTGTTGATCCTAAAGGAGTCCCATCGGTCTGTAAAGGAGCTCTGTCTTCGTCATCCATCATTTTTCTGATAATAAGAAAGTGAGAGAAGGAAATGATAAACCAATAACAACAAGTGGAAGGTTTATTAATAGATTGTGCTTGCTCAGCACAATAGTTCGAAGTTCTGCTTCTTGATCATACTGGATGTGGGTTGGCTGACAACACATTCCCATGGCGGGCTGATGACTAAGTGTGGCAGGGTAAGATAGAATTGTCTTGGCAGAGCAAAGAGAACTTAGTGAGAGAGTATTTAACTCCAACCGTTTTCCTTGCTGTCTCCTCAGCAATTCGCTTTTCTCCCCCACCATGACTCTTGAGAACAACTGTACTTTTGTCTCGCCTCACAACCAGAAGATTACCCACCTCAACACTCGCCCTCACTGCAAGTATGGGCAGCCCACCAAGGATAGTTACAGGTTCGAATACCCCACTATGCCATCGGTAGGCGAGCTGACTGAGTTTCGATTTGTGAAACTCATCTCAGTTTGCCTTTACAGTTAGTCAATGCAGTGATCTCCCAGATAGATAACGAATTCCCTCATTGTCAATTCACGAGTGGGTGTTCCTTCGACGACATAGTCTGGCAACAGGCTATCGGAGCGCTCATGAACCAAGATCATTCGTGTCGAGGGTGTGATATGGGTGATGAGGAAAAGGTCCTCTTCGATCTGGTGTTGGCCAGATTGATCGATCCGCAAGAGTTTGATGAGCCGCACAAGTGGTCGTCCCGGAGTATAAGGTATTCGGCCATGGTGGCCAACTGTCTATGGACACTCTACGAGATGGAACGTCGTAGGGTATGTCTGATATACCGTATTAACCGATTAAGGCTAACACGTATGTCACATAGAATGATCATGTAGAAGCCAACCTCCAGGCTTTGAAGGGGCAGGTGGCCCTGTTGAACAATCATCTCTTGACGGTTGACCATTTCTCCTTCAATGCCAACAAGAAGGTTAACACCGAGTTGGAGAAGGATGGGGTTTGACTAAACCACCACCATTCCTGCCTTAACACTCTCCAGGACAAGCACAATGCACTTGTTCAGTTCATTGGGGGTCATTCCTCGCAGCTGGAGTTACACCATCATGGTCTCCTTTCCCTCCGCAACTGAATGTGTACTTGTAATGCGCAGCCGGAGTCACCGGTTGACGGGTCAGGTGAAGCGCCGTCTTTCTCCTCACCATCTACTCCTCGTCGGGAAAGATCTCCCTCTCCTCCATCCGTTACCGTTGAGTCAGAGGAACCTGTGGTGGTGCCGGAAGAGAATGAGGTGCCAGTTCCAGTTCCTGCTCCGACTGTTCCTCCTCAGCCTCATTGAATGGTGGTGGAGTCTACCACTACCCTTAGACCGATTGATGAAGAAGAGGCTCAGGCGATTGAAGATCGACTCGTGGGGGCTTGGCAACGTCAAGGAGCCGTAGGTTTGCCACATTCCTTCTGAGACTACCATCCTTACTGCAAGGCCTTAGGACAATGTCATCCCAACTATTTGCATTGGCTTGGGGTTGAGCGAGAGCTTCGGTCCAAGTTGCACCAAGCTCGTCGCGGAGTTGACTCAGGAGCAGCCACCAACTCAGAGTCTGGAAGTGAGGGGCTATCGGACGTTGAGCATGATGAGGGCAGTCACTCTGATGCCCAATGCAACAGTGTCCGCTCGTCTCCTGTCCTCTGACCATGTGGGAGGGGAACTTCAGCTGGTGTTTCCGGTCTCGCAGGAGGAGTTTGACTTGCTCATGTCAGGAGAGATGGAAGCTGAGGTTTGTCCGGTGACGATACAGGAGGTGGTTCAGGACAGGGCGATGGATGATGGGCTTGAGTATGAGGATGAGGAGTAACAGGTCTCAGTAGTACGCCAAGGTAGCACCGGTACCAGTGTTACGAATAAAACTTCTTTGTCTTTTCCACTGTGGTGTGAGCAAGGCGAAATGGGTGAAAGAGTGTTTACGAAAGTGTCTGTTTGGTAAAAGGTGAAATTGATAGGGTATCAGGGGAAATGTTGGGGTAACGAACGTGAAATCGTAAGGATTTAAAAGTTTCAAAAATTTTACGTGCCTCAAACTGAACATTCCTGACACTCCGCAAGGACTGCATGGAGTTCCATCACAGACCAACAGAACCCCGATGGTCTGTGCGCAAACACATGGGGAGCATAGCATGGTCTGTGCACGATAGACCTGCCCTAGAGTAGAGTAGTATAAGTATAGCCTCTCTAGCCCTTGTAGCTCCCCAGCTTTATTATCATTGGATATCCTCTCCCCTTTTGCTGACCTCAAAACCAGTGAATGGTATTTAGGCTGAGGGTGCCTTTGAGAACATCTTGCACCAGCATCCCTTCCTCTCCCACTCTCACAAACCTCTAGAGGCCGACTCTTACCGAGAGACCTCTCCTGCATATAGTGGCCAGGGCACCCATTGGTAAAACCTTGGGTCAAATCCCACATTGTTTAGAATCTGTCAGGCCACTCTAGCCCAAACACTCACCGGCACTAATGAAGTTTGCAAGACTTTGTACAAGGATACTCATCTTGTGTGCCTGCTTGTTCTAATATTCCAGTGGGTGTCAGTCTCCTCTTCAGACTGGCAAGAACAAGGTGTCTTCAGATAGTGTCAGGGCCACCAGCCCTGGTACTCACAAAACGCATGATGACATGCACAGAGGCCTGGCTAGGTCACTAAATCCACTAGTCAAGCACGCTGAGGTGATGATAGGGCAGACAGGGAGGATACTCAGCGAGTGCAGGTATGCAAGAGGGGGTGATCCCCAAAAGTTTGTGATGATGAGATAAAAAGAGGGATAAAGAAGAAAATGAAGGAGAGAGTCAAAGTGGGACATTCAAGATCCCAAGGGCATCCCAAAGCCAGGATATCCTGAGATTTCAAAACTAGGGAACTAATTTCCACCAGTCGTGATAATATACATGTTGTCATAAAATGTAACCAAATAGTCATAAATAAAAGAACAAACATAAACTAACATAAACTAAAGGCGTGATATGTTCATCAAGCGATGTAAGTGTATAAAAAGAATGGGTAATCATCTTGCTTATCCTTATCATCAAAATGTTGCAGTCTTTCTTCCTCCTTCTCAATGGCTTTTGCATCTCTTGTTGTGGTAGTGATTGTCCTCGCCCCACTCGTTCCCCTCTTGGGGTTGACCTTACTCGTTTCATAATGACTGGGACACACTCCCACTGGTATTACCCTCATTTTCCCTCTGCCCTCTACACTGACTCTATCTGGGTCACTGCGATGTCCTCCTTCAAGAGCAACATTGAACAGGGTGCTGCATCGCTGTTGGGTGTTGACCTTACTCTGACTGACCTCCTCACCATGGGGCTAGTCGACTGGGAAGGTCTCAACTTGAGTTCAGAGCATCCTTTTGACAGCATGCATTTTGCTGCCACAGTTGCGGAGCGACTGTTGACCTGTCTTGAGGTGGTTGAGGGCTTGGTACATGTCACTAACTCTCTTCTTTGTTTTCCCATTATTGACATTCCTTTTTAGGTGACCACCCATTCCAATTCATTGCAGCTCCAGGCGTCGGGGCTAGATGCATCGGTGAATGCGTGGGTCGATGATTGTTGGGTCCTCCTGACCAGGAATGTGGCATTGGAGTGTGAGGTGGAGGCTCTGAAGCAGATGGTGAAGCAGTTGGACAGGGAGTTCAGGGTCCTTTTGGCACAGGTGGAGGCGTTGGAGTGGGTCAACCCTTTGGAATACCTGTCGGTGGAGGATCTTTTGGGGTTGGGTGCTGAGGGGGAGGTCAAGGCCATGGACACTGAAACTGCGTCCTCGTTAGGGCTTCGTCCTGATTACAGGGCGCTCGTAGATAGGCCCAATCCAGTAGACACGACTGCTCCTTTGTTCCCTCTGTAGTCATCTCATTTGGGGGCCCGCCATGTCAATACCACTTCATTTTGCCTTTTTCTTAGCTCATTTGTGTGCAAAATAAGGGTATATTGATCAAATGAGAACAACAGAGTAAGGCGTGATGACAAGGATATGTTGCAGCTCAGTGCTGGAGGGGAGATGTCACCATTGAGTTCCGCTGAGGCATTGGACTTGGGGCTCCATCTGGACTATGGTCCATTGGTAGCCATTCCAGACTCTGTTGATACCAGTGCTCCCCTGTTCCCTCAGTAGTCATGTTGTCCTCAGGTCAGCCCCTCAATTTACTTTTCATTTGTTTGTTTCCCTCTTGTATATCATGTGATGTTTGATTGATGGGTATATTGAAAGAACCAACAAGGAAAAGGTAGGGGTATAGAAGGAAGCATGATGACACTATGGGGGTTGATCCAGTCAGACTGTGGTTTGATGGAACCAGCATGGACCATTTGGCTGACACATCCAGGTGTTGGTTTGTCATGACCTGCAAGGGAAGACAGTATCTCATTGAAGATACATGAAAAAACACTGAAAAGTCTGTCCTCATGAACACCTTTCAGCCTGGTAGCAAAGTGTTCCTTTCAGATGGTGTGATGCCATTTCCCCTTGTCAGATAGCAAGTTTTGCCGGACAAGGTGTTGCTTGACTTTGGCCAAGTCAATGTTACCTATCTGATTGATCCCCACAAATGGTCAAGGGGGAGGCATATCAAGTGAGAGACCTCCTCGGCAAGTATGAAGCGAGCCTGTTGTAGGTCGACAGCGCGAAATAACTGAGGCAGTGCGACGTTCGTGCACCCCGGTGTCAGGACCAGCTCGCTGAGTGGAATTTGTTTTCGCCGAGCTGGGGTGGGGGGTAGTCATCACTGAGGAAGGGTATCCGAACGTTCAAGCTGCTGGCATCTTAGTTTACGTTAGGCGAGCTGGAACGTTCACTCCGATCGGAGTCCATAGCGCCGTGATATTCACGGCTAGCCAACCTGTAGGACGTTTGTAGGCTCTCACTAGCATGCCTGTAGGCAGTCTTCCTTTTGTATTTACATCCAAATACGTTTTAAAACAAGTACATTCGAGTGGGAAGTATAATTCCATAAAGTACAAAGGCTATAAAATGAGGGAAGTACGTGTTTTGGAGATATGTATGGGTAGGCAAGCACTTCGACGGTGTTCAACTTGACAAGAGCAGCGTTGTGGTAAGTACTCAATGCTTTCTTGGTGAGGCCTTTGTGTGCGGCGGTACTGGTGAAGGTGTTTTGCATGTTTGAACGTGGTATTATGGCAGCGAGCTGCCTACAACACTAAATCCCGGGTGGCTCCATTGGATTCTCATTTTTAGGATGATTCTTGTCCCTCGAGCACCGATCAAATCCGCACCCGCTTTCGAATTGACGACGACGCTTAAATAATAACTACAGTACAAACGTTTCAGTATGCAATCCTACATCTCCAACTTCTTTAGCGCTCCCACTTAAACTTAACTTCGCCACAGCGTTAGCCACTTCTCTCGTTAATTCGCTGGGTCCGCTAGCGCATATACCCAACCCTCCTCCAAGGCCGACCCACCTCAACCCATCCACAGCATCACCTGTAGGAGGAGTGATAATATCGTTAACCAGTTGACCAGCTGCGGGTCTCTCCATCGTCACGACAGAATTCGGGATCAGGGGTACCGCTTCAGGGTCGCACAGGCACGTAACAAAGATCGAAACGTGTAGGTCGAGCGAGGGGCACCCCGATACGACGGTGGCGATGTCCAGTAACATCGGTGCAACCCAGTGGATACAGCCTACAGCCATTTGAGTAAGCGGAATTTCAAACACGAAGAATACACCACTAGCGGCACCGACCGAACGACCGAATGCACCACGCGAATTCGATCCTTTTCGTCCTTTCCCCACCTTTCCTCCTGAACCTCACAACCCTTCCAACGATATCATCCAACATCCCAAGTGTAAATGTCACACCTGACCCTCCGCTGAATAGCAACACGCTTTCGTACTCCCCTAGATCAATGCTGCATCCGCCATATGGCCCATCAATCATAACTTGCACAGGGACCCCGACGGTTTGGCTGTCCTGGGACTTCTCTGTCTCCGCAGTGCTGAGCACCAGGTCTTTCTCGCGCTGGCCATACGCGTGCAGTGCCCTTGACCAATCTCCGACCGCTCTTGAGCCCAAGGTGAGGGTCCGAGAAGAGATGTTGGATACGGGAGCAGCAGCGTTGAGGATCGTCAACGGATGGGATTCGAACAGCCTTCCGTCGAAAAACACCCTCAGACGAACGTGTTGACCGGCATGCCAACCTTGATCACAATCGTGGACGTTGATCTAATGGCCGAGTCAACCACCTCCTAGGGAAGAAGAACAGACATCCCATACCAAAGTCATCTGGTTCCCTACCGGAACCAACACTGCATCTTTAATTCTCGATCTGATCATCCTGAATAGCAGATCGAGCCCGTAAAATGCGAGGCATGGGAAGATCCATGGTTCCGCATATGACGTGTGAACGCAGACGGTGATGAAAAATGCAGCGTATCCGAGTGTACTGCATGTCCGGACCGTCATGAGTAAACCTACAACAAAACGAGCATCTACGGACGCTTACTGGACGACGAAGAAAGCTTGATAGAACCATCTCCTCACCGGCAGGACGCTGGTCAGGACGATGATACAAAGCACTCCGAATGCTGCCACACCCGAGGTCTCCTTCTGTTCGCCTATTATGGGAATATCGTATTCCAGATGTTGGGTGATCCAAAGGCCACCGTGGATGGAAACCGCGAGGAACAGTCCGCGTCCGGCCCATCGGTGAATAAAGTTTAATTTCTCGTATCCGTGACCGGGACAGAGGAAGGATATGATTGAATTCTTTGAGGAGAAGAGGAAGACGACCGGGAGTTGTGCAACTGCCATGAAGCCTACGAGTGCGTGAGATGAAAGGGCGGGGAGTAGGGTGGTTAGATTTTCTCACCTGCCCTATTGGAATTTGTGGCGAGCTTGGATTTGAGTAAGATGCAACTCACCAGCGCGGCGAAGTACCCCGCTATCAACAGCACTGCAATGAACCATGAGAAGTATGTCTAAAACGCGAGCGAAACTACACTCACTTTGACCGATATTGACATCGAATCCGGGCAAGGTCCAGGCAAAGGTGGCCCTTGCACGCCTAATAGCGATCCAGAATTTATGTGACGACCCTGGTTTCCGTGGTTGTCGTTCTTCAACTGGGACGTATTGTTCCGCCTTCCATGACTCTGTGACTCCAAACGTGCCGGTGAACGCTCTTCCCTGCCTGACAGATCTGTAAAGATATGGGAGAGATACGGCGACGCTAGCTACAGCGACGGAGGTCCAGACAAGAGTGAACTTGCGTGCCCACTGTGGGTCAATCGAATACGAGCTAGATAAACGGACAACAAGTATAAGTCATATGATGGGGTGAGGAGGATGAGAGGATGAAACAAACTCGTATTGTTGGAGGCTGGTAGGTATCTGAGCCATGGTTCAGACGAGTTAATCTCTTCCCTTGGGACCTTGGTCGGGTGTAGGATCTCTGTAGTCGAGCGGACCCGAGGTGGGATCTCCGAGTCACGGTTTCTCTCCCTAGAAAAGCTGCCCCACGGATGAACGACCCCCCAAGGCAAGGAATGCGAAGAGACAAACGGAGGGATCAAAGTGTATACGAGAGTGAAAGTCAAGGAGAGACCACTAGAGATCCCTTGCCGTGTTTGGATGGAACAAACTTTGGAGGAAAAACTTTTACTTCACGCATCGATCATTATATAAGAACAGGGACACACTATCTACAACTAGCGAACGCCTCTTGAAAGGAAGGTTTGTTTTTCATCTCTCCACGCTATCATCACTACACGCAGTTCGATGCAAGGTGTGGCATTGACCGACATATATCTGATTCTGCGACGTTCGAACTAATCCTCATCCTCATACAGCACAAGTGACTGTAACTTCCCAAAGTCCAACGTTCCCAAACCAGTGAGCTATCCCCGCATTGGCATCAGTATGACGGTTCTGGTGAGAGACGTGAGGCGGATACTCACCGGATCCCAACCAGCAGTTGCGTTGAACCCTTGGGTACCACAGCCGGGGTTCGTTCCACCCTATAACCAAAATAAACTCCGTTAGCACGAAGTTCAATGTCTCTGACTTTGTAAGGGGAAACACGTACAACAATGTCAACCAACCCAGCAGCACCCTTGGAATACAAAAACGGGTTGAGGAACCCAAGTGGAGGACGACCGTGAGAAATCCTGTAGTCGTTTAAGAGTGAAATTAACCCGGCGACAGTCTAAAGTAAAACGGGTCAAGTCAGTTAGATACATCGCATAGATTTGTCCGGTGGATGACACACCGGAGAGCTGGCGCTCGTCCCACCGACATGGTAGGTCTTGCCGCTGATGACAACTCGGAACCTATCACCGCGAGCCGCAACATCGGGGAATCCACGACCTTTGGCACTATGAAGACAATAGTCAACCACAATATTCAGAGGTAGTTCGCAAAACGCCAGAGGATAAAGACCGCACTTGTAGAGTCCGTCGTAGGCACCGTCCAGTTTGTCGATGTAATCAGCGACGTCATCGTTCTGGTAAGGCGGTCGAGGGAAGTAATTCGAGAATCCTCCTCCGGTGAAGAAGATAGCAGTCTCGGGCTTGATACCGGTCGTTCCTCCAACAGCAGTAACAAAGGGACCTGGGATGCGCATCAACCAGTGGCCAACCCCCGCACGATGAATGCGAATAGTGGAAGGCTTACAAGAAGCAGGAAAGGCCGGTTGGAACTGCGTCACATTCCTTCCGTCGTTTGTCAGGCAATCCCCACCTCCAACACCCGAATCACCGCTGCTAAATAGCACGCTACTTCCACGGACACCGAGTTGAGCGAACAGGGCGCAGACGACGATGGCATAGTCGCGTGGAACGGTTTGTTCGTCATCTCCGTAAGAGGTCGTGATGGTTTGAGGAACCTTAGGTTTAGAAGAGACGTATTTAAGCCAATCGAGGTACGGTTCATTTGTGTTGGCTGTAGGGTAATTCCGTTACGATGGTAAGCGAACCTGGTAAGGGCCTCATACATACTTGGGGTGAAATCGTCGGGGATAAAAGGTGGGGACCCGCCAGTACTAAGTGAAGGAAAGTCAGTCAGAGAAACGCTAGCTTTCAGGGCCACCTGGAGGTACCTAAAGTATACGTTGGGAGTTGGCCAAGACAAACTAACGGTGTATTGAATGTCTAAATTAGCCTACATCGAAAGGATCGTGTTCAGACAGCGTTATACTTTCAAGAAGGGTTGAAGCATCACCTCTACTCCGGGGATACTTTGATCATCCCCTCCGCCATTGATTTTCTCGGTTGTGAAATTAAATCCGACAGCCTCCGGACGATTTGCCGTGAGGAAGGTCTATTCAGACACAAAGGTACGCGGAGATTAATCGATTTCCGCACAACGAACGAAAGGGGCGTTCGGTTACACACCTGCAAATCAGCGTAGTTCGCAAACTGATCCAGATACCCCGCAACTCCGAGTACGTTCCTATCCGTAGCAGCCGGCTTGTACCCAACCGCGTTATACAGCGCGAACAAACATGCGGGCGTGATGTCCCTCAAGCAACTATCAGGGACATCAGTCTGAGTAGACACGGTCTCAGACGTCGAGACCTGGTCGTCGACAAGTTCCTCAATGAGGACATGAGACTTCATAGCCTGCATAGTGCCGAAGTACGTAGTAGGCGCAATGACCGAGACATGCTCGTGCAAGAAGCTCGGAAGGCTGTAACTGATTGTACGGACGATAGTCTCGTGCGTATCAACGTGTTTATACACGCCGTATTTAGCATCAAGCATCTTTTCGACCTTGCAGATTGGGATTGTGACAGTTACCCAGTCACCAGCATCCGTGCGCGCGAGGGAGGAAACGGGATCGATATCGTGGTAAGTCAACCAGGCTTCGAGGGATTCGACGGTCATGGAATTAGGGGCAACTAGCTCGTCAACCTCCTCCTTCGAGAGGTGGCTTCCGTATCTGGCCGTTTCATGCGCATTAGGAAGTGTTGAACGTACTGGGCATGTATAAGTGCGTACCTGTGATGCTCCGGGTCGCTGACTTCGTACAAGTGCTCAAGGAGTTCGTCGAACCGCTCCTGCTTCAATCCAATATTCATTTTCAGCGGATAATCCGTGGGAGGTCGCCCGACTTGAACCCAGCCTTTGGGAACGTCGACCCATTCATGTTTCACTTTCAGCTCCTCCCAACGTTTGTCCAGCCCGAGCGGTTTCGAGACGGCAGACCGAAAAGCACCAAGCAAAGCAACAGTCCAGAGTAAACGCGCCATGGTCGGAAGAGGGGCAACAGAAGTAAGCTTCATGCAGTTTTCAAAGTTTCACTTTATACCACCGAACGACGGAAATCATCAACCTGTCAGTGTCAACGCGCAACCATAGTGTCATGCGCCGAACTTGATATTAAGTGATGGACGGCGACGTTCGATCGGAAATTCCAGTGTTGTACACACGGGTGTTAGGGGGAAATAAGCGCTAGTACGCGAGCGCATATGGTATCTGGTACATGGCAATTAAAACGGAATAAACATCGCCAGAGCATCGTGTGAACGGAGGTGCGTAACGATAAAATTGGCCTCAAAGATGGCCTTCCAAACCCAGATTGCATCATCCAATAAAAACACGCTATGATCCGGAGATAATGTCAGGAACCACGAGTTGCGTATCGGCCAAATAACATCTCCCCGAACCCGAGGCCAAGAATAATGGAGATTATGAACGAAGCGTTTTGAGTCCTATTGTTTCGTCGGCATGTAATCGCCCGCACGACACGTGATACTCACATGACAACGAGCATCAGGGTGGAATGTACAGTCCTTGTACCGAGAGAAGTAATCCCCCGAGGTATGTCGTATTTGGGGATGAAAGGAGGGAGCGACGATAAGATAGCCTTGAGTTCGGTTGGTGGAGCCCTGGCTACCCTGTGACGGCGGGATCAGATACCAGCCAAGCCAACCTTGTGCCACCACCTACTTCTTGTTCCAATAGGCGTTCATAACAGCTGCCGTCGCAGAAAACCACCTATCGACCATCGCGAGCATGAACACTCCTACACATGTCCCGAAGATTGCCCGATCCGTTTTCGGGATCCACGGTCCAAACAGAACGCTATCACCCGGAGTGAAATGAAGGTACATTTTCATGATTCCACCCCCTGCACCACCTCCTCCATGGTTATGTTGGGCGAGTACCAATGGTGGAAAGAGATATATCAATGAGACAAATAGAAGAAGAAACATGGTGGTCGCCGTCGTGGGGGCGGGTGGTGGGGAGGGACTGTGCGTGGGAACTTGATTGAGGGCAGTAGTGAATGAGTCACGTGTCGAGAAACCGGCTCGAAGAGTGCTTGAGGATGGGGAACCCAGGATGCCTTATTGAAGACGGCAGGGACAATTGAACGATCTTACAGCACGCGGAAAGGTCACGGGTCTCTGATATGGTCGTGTGGGGAAAGGAGATCGAGGTATGAGGCGTAGAGGCCAATAAGTCGTGTCTAGAAGGATCAAGGATAGGTCCAAAGTACATTGAACGACGAAGAAGAGCGAAATCTGAACGAAAGATTGTTGACGGGTGGCGCCGGAAGTCTTCCGATGGGGCGAAATTGCGAAGTAGACGTAGGGTTCGTGAGTACAACGCTCCCACCTAGTCTATTCAGCCGAAAACCAAAGATCTGAATGCATAGAGCGGGCCAACCGGAGAGGGAGAGACACCGTGTCTGCCCACTCTTAACGGCATCGAGCAACAGCGTGGATGGGGACGAGGGTAGCGCTGAGGCATTTTCGCGGGTTTCTGTCGGAGGTTGAAACGCACGGGATTCGATCCGATTGGTCTGTAAAACCCTCAAGGTTAGCACGCAAAGCACGTGGTCAGTTTGAGATCTCGGGCGATTTTGCAGTGGTCGTCATTTAACGTGGGTCAAGTTAGCTTGTACAGGTACTTATGTCGTAACGAAGGCGTGAAGGTAACATCGTAGGTGAGATGGCGAGATGTGAAAATCAGAAATTGCTGTACAGGGGAGGGAAGTTGACTCCTTCAGTACCGACTCCCGAACCTACGTCGCGTTCCTACTCTTCTACGGCCAGTGCAGCAGCGGCAGCATAGGATATCCACAAACAAGTCCCAAATCATCACGAGAACCTGCGAATCCACCACAAACGTCCAGAACGATCGGAAGGATGAACCGTAAGGAAGCACTCACTGCGACGATAGAATTGACGATGATAATGATAATGTCCGCGATGGCGGTCACGATGGTGTTGATTATACCGCCGATAGCAGAGACGACAGATCCCTGAAACAGATATCTGTGCATCGACCTCTCAAAGACTCAAGATATACTCACCATTATGGATGGAGGTGGTTACAGGTAGGGTGTAGCAAGTTGGTAGGGATTTAGGCGACCACGGCCCTACCCTTATATACGTAACTCCCCTCGATGAGCGCCCTCTGCGGACCTTGCCTTGAACGTGGAGTAAGTGACAACGGTGACGTCAAGGGTAAGACCTAAAACCGTAACGGTGCGAGGCGCCAGTCCCCGCCTGGATAACCTGTTGCGACCAGTAACGGGTGGTTGTCCGCAAGGTTGTAGCCATGCACACACACGTATAAACGAATATCTGAATACTTTTAAAGAGGGTGCGGAGACTTTTGTCGTCATGCCATGAGAGCCTCCGTAAGTTCCTTGCGGTTACTTCTCTTCCTCTCGCGATCTTCGCTCTCTGGCCTGAGCGTGACATACACCACCAGTCAGGTTGGCCACCTTCGGGACATCATTACGGTAAGGGACTGAGTCTGTATGAATGTCCGTACGGGCGACATTTCCATTCCGTGATCCTGGCATAACATGAGAATGTCCCGAGCCTTAAGCAATACTCTGTTGGGCTTCTGGGGTCATCCGAAGGTGTGGTTCCGCCACTTGTCCTGCTCATCGTCGGTATTTGTCCTGTGCACTGTCAATGTTTATCCTCATCAGGACAGAACGAACTCGTTCCAATTTATCCTCCGGGTCCCGGCCCGGGTTAGTGGTGTAGAGGAACTCCCACTGACGTTGTCCGCTGTCCCGGACGTCACCGAGGCCGAACAACTGATTACCCGACCATCTGTATCAGAGACAGCTGTGTTGGCAAGACCGTAGACGTGATATCCAGATCAAACGAAAGCCCATTGACCCCAGATTCCTCATAATGGGTGTCCTTCCTATGCAAGCGAGTTCGGTGCCCTGCGTGCGTTTCTTCTCGTCAGGGGAAGAGACCTATGCTGCTCACCGAAACCGAATCCAACCGAAACTCATGGATGCCCTCCAGGCTTTGAAACTCTCGCTCACTTAATTTAACCGAGCACTTATCGGACGGGCTCTATCCCCTGGAAGGTAATGTTTTGGAGGTATGCGAAGTGCTCGAAGCTGTCTGTGACACACGCACAGTCCTCTGCATAGCTAATCTATACCTTGGCCTTGTTTATTTTGTATTTAATGACTTCGTAATACGAGGATCACTACAACGACCACATCCTCCTCGCATGTTCCTTCACGTAGCATCTGCATTTTATTTTTCGTGAACAGAGATGATCAAGTCGAGGGTATGCCGAATTTCCTGCCTCCCGTGAATGGGAATGACTTGCCAGACCCACTTGATGAGGTGAATCAGCCACCACGCGACTCTGAAACGCAATCTGAATCGATTCAGTTCACGGTAACGTTAGTGATGTTTGTTGACAGCAATGAGTCCGTGAAAGGACTGGTGGCTTCAAACGAGGTCACCTCCGGGATGAATCATGGACCAAGTCTGATGCTCTCGAGATTGTTCGTACTTATGAAGTTCTACGGTTACTTGGATCGGGAGGAATGTATGACCGCGAGCATCACGTATCCACAAGAAAGTGAGATTGAGATCGGCCCACACAGAGTTAAACTCAAAGAGGAAAGGGAGATTGGAAGAAACGTACCCTTGTCCATGGCAGAGTCCCCCTCTCTATCATCCTCGCGACTGCGATGTATCACCTGAGATTCGAGACGCGGTCAAAAAGAGCGTTTGACTGGAGGCGACTCAAACGTGTGTCGGTTGTCGGTTTCTTTATCATTTTTGGATATTATGCTCGGACATAAAGCCCTTAGCCGATCTTCTGCGTTACGCCTCGACATACACACCTCTCATCTTCCTCTTTCTCTCTTCGTCGTGACCCCTCGTTCTACTCGTCGTCTGGCGAGGAGGCAGAGTCAAACCCGTCCCTCGTCTTCTTCACCGTTTTGGCTCTCATCCCCTTGTGTCCCGTGGCAGCCAACGCTGCCGATGAGGACAAGAGATAGTTTGGGGACTCCTTTGGAACCGCCCCCGGCATTGGCGAGTAAAGGTTCATGTGGTCTCTGGTGTGATGTCCAGGGTGGCTTACGTGCCGTTCTAGATCTCTGTATAACGGATTCGTACGTTATGCGAGTTCAATGGTCGTGATGCATCATGTGAAATACGCAGCTTACGAACCCCAACAGCGCTCAGCGAGGAGGACGAGTTGAGACCGTTCCCAGCGGCCAAGGCGATCGTATCACTCCTTCATGACTCCTTCTCCAAGGAGGAACAACTGTGGGTCGTTTGTACGTTTCTGATTCGCTCATTTCTATCGCGTCGCTGACACGGCCAAGAACGCCGTCTTTGACGTGAAGGGTTTGATTGGTCGCAGAATGGATGGCCCCGGAGTCAAGCGTGACCAGAAACATTGGCGCATATCCTGTCATCGACCACACCCTTATTCAAAGTCTAATCCGCGTCATGCAGACCGTTCAAGGTTGTCGAGAAGAACGAAAAACCGCTATTTCGGTCAGGCACCGTGGCGAGAAGACCCAGGACTTCTGATAAATTAGCCTTGAGGTCCGATCCAAAATCACCGGTTTTTTGAGAAGTTTGGTCCGGAAGTCTTAGCCACCCGCCCGGTGCGGATCGAGTACCAGCCTGCGGTTTGAGTGAATGTTTGGTCCGGCATGGTACCATAGATAACAAAAAGTCTGAAAATTTATTCGTTTATTTCCATCTATTCCTGCCCCACCACCTTTGAATCAACGTCTGCGCATCCCCCCGCTTTACGGTTAGCCATCAAATCCAAAACTGTGCCGTTGATGCAAGCGTTGACAAGGAGTTGAGGTAGGATCAACGTGGTCGCCCGTCCTTGCCCAACTGTTATTTTGGCACCCCACCCAATGCGAGCGAGATGTTGATCCGTGGCCACAGTCGTCGCCAGGCCCAGAGTCCGTGAAACACGTTGAAACCACATACGCCTTGAACGAGTCCAAAACAAGTCCATCCGCTGGGTCCTGGGAGCTTTCAGAACCACACCTAACACTGCCCTAAACATTCTTTCATTTATACCTCCCATAGAACTTTGGATCCGTAAACTTCAATGCGGATATGCCCTTCGTTTGTTCCGTTTACCACTTCTATCTCCCATCACCCACAGACTACCTTTGCAATACAGACCAATGGTAAAAAAGTTGAAAGGAATAATACCCTTTAGACCTCCACTACCGGTCCACATTGCAAACGTGTCCAAGGGTTCAAACCTTCTTTACATAGCATCACTCATTAAACATAACACAGAACGGACCCAACCATTCCACTCCCACTGCGCACCTTATGCCCTGGCACTCGACTCCCCCCTCTTCTATGGAAGGCTAGATATCAGCTTCAAAGTCCCTCCCAAGGACGAACTCCTGAATCTAGTCTTCCAACAGAACAGACTCTACGAAGCGGCCAAACGCCTCCCTACCGACGACAGACCCAAACCAAACCTCCTCCTCGTGTACTGTGATGGTTCCAAAAGAGACTTCCCTACCCATAAAAAGGCAGGGTACGGTGTTCATGCCGTTTACCTAGGTGAACGTGTATTCAACAATGCCGTTCCACTCTCCAAAGGAGCCTCATCATACAACGCAGAAATGTTCGCCCTCGCCCACGCATCACGATTCCTACGAGACTTTATACCCTCACATCCCATGATCACTGAGGTTCACATCTTCTCAGATTCCACCTCTGCCTTACAGACCATCTTTGACGGTAGCCCACACGCTGCCCAATTTGCATCAATCATCTTCAGAACCAACATGAAAGCAATCTTTGAAACAAAACCCAGAAATCATACCACACAATTCAAGATTCACCTATCTTGGACGCCTGGTCACAAAGGATTGTGTTAGGGCCACCTGCCCTATGGACTCACAATAACGCACGACAGCGTGCTGGGGCCAGTGCGGGTCGCAAAAGTGTAGC
>MU118261.1:0-23097 GCA_014904855.1 Thelephora ganbajun | reverse complement strand
AGTCGAGTCGACAGCGACATACAGCTGTTCTTCAAACACAGTTTCTTGGAAATCGCAGATCGTCGAGGTGGACGGAATGACTGGCCGACCGAAGAACAGCTGAACCTGCTTTGTGCGCGGGCCGCGGGGTTGTTTGTCTATGCCGTGGCAACGGTCCAGTGTATCGATCACAGGAACAAAAATCCCAAGAAACAATTGGATCGCCTCCTACAATTGCCGAAGAGCACCGCGTACGAAGGGAAGTTCAAGTTCAAGGAGAACACGACGCTCGACTCGCTCTACACGTCAATTCTTCATGAAGCTTTTGATGATGACAACCCAGAGGATGATCCAATGGTCCGGTCTGTACTCGGTGCTGTGGTCCTCGCTGCAAATCCCCTTTCTCCATCCGCCATCGGCGCACTCCTGGGCTTCGATACCGAAGACGTACTTCCCCTCTTATCATCGATTCACTCGCTCCTCACCCTCCAGAAGGGCATCGATCAGCCTGTTCGGCCCTTCCACAAGTCATTCCCCGATTTCATCGTCGATCCAGCCCGGTGCGTTAGCCAGAGGTTTCGTGTCTCTCCTCCCAATCATCACATTGAACTCCTGATTGGTTGTCTCAACCTAATGAATCGAACGCTGGAGAAGAACATGTGCAAGCTCCCGGATGCTGTTACAAACTCCGAGGTCCCCGACTTGCGCGAGAGGACCGAGCGATACATCGACTCCGGTTTGCAATACGCCTGCAAGTCGTGGCACAAGCACCTTGTCGATGAGCACACGGCCCGCACACCCGAGATTACTTCTGCCCTTCATCGGTTTCTGGAGAACAAGTTCGTGTTCTGGCTGGAAGTGCTCAGCATCCTCGGTGCCGCAAGGGAGGCAGTTGACGCATTGGATATGGTTACAAAGCGGTTGGAGGTGTGTCATGTTTTTACGCTTGATGTCTTGCCAAAATTTTCTGAGACTGGATCCAGCCGCCGCCGACCCTTGAGCTGGCCAATGACTGTTTTCGTTTTGTGACGGGGTTCTTTGAAGTCATCGAAGAATCGGCTGCGCATATCTACCACTCGGCTCTGCCCATATCTCCTCAAATGTCGATGGTGCGGAAACTGTACGGGCGACACGCCAATCCGATGGCAAGAATTGCGCATGGGCTACCGGACTCGTGGGATCCAGCTATTGTGACCATGGAATATCGTTGCGGGGTTGCTGCATGGTCGCCGTGCGGCAGGCTCGTTGTGATTTCCAACGGCGGATCAAGGACAGAAATTGTGGACGCAGCGACTCTCAAGCGACTCACCATCCTCGAATTCCCGGAGGGTCGAACTCAAAAGCTCGTTTTCTCTCCGGATTCTCGCTTATTAATGAGTTACAACAACCGCCCAGAGAGATTCATTAGTTGGGACCTTCATACGGGTATCCTTGTCAGTGCCATCTCCCCGGAGCAACAGGGTTGCACAATGTGCTCCTCGATCATATATTCTGTGCGTGGAACGATGTTCGGAGTTTTAATCTGTAGACCCGGCGCTTTCACCATCCGCACCGACAATGTTCACTCCGACACATTCACCATCTGCACCTACAATGTTCACTCCAGCACACACATATACTCCCATCCAGTCAAAGGGACGGTCGTAGGCGATATTTGGACTCACGGCGAATGTCTTCGATTCGCAGTCGTGGAGCCAGGGTCCATCACCACGTGGGAAATCGGGTTCGCCTCGAGAAACCCACCGGCAGAGATTGAGTCTCTGCCTCTCCCAGACAACTTTTCTCACGACTCATACGCAGACTCGTTCCACCCTGCCCTCTCCCGGCTCGCCTTCTCCCATTCGGAGAGAATTCTTGTATGGGATGCTCGACATTCTAAATTCCTCCTGAATGAAGATGCCTCGCAACCCCGTGGGACATCCTTCTCTTCCGATGGCCGTTTCTTCATGCATGCAACACCACATTCGGCAATTTATCTCTGGAAAGAGTCTCCCACCGGTTACGTCCTCTATCGGAAGCTTAATCGCGAGACTGGGACTTCCCATCAACTTATGTCCCCAAATGGGGAGTCAATCTTTGCTTTCGGTTTTCGGGCAATTCAGCTATCGCGTACAATGGATCCAGCAACTTCCTTCTCTCGCAAGCAGGGCCACGCGGGGTTCATTGCGGAATTCTCCCCGGATGAAACATTGGCGGCAGTCGCACGGTTTATGGACAACATCATCACGGTTCTCGACCTTAAGTCTGGTGACCCGCTGTCGATCATCGACACGAGTATGGGTGTTCATGGTCAGAGGGTGACTGGGAGCACCGTCGCTGCCTTTGGTCCCATGGAGGTTGTCACTTGGAACCTACCTGCACGGGATCACGTTCTCAACACGAAGGCGAACGTTAATAATAGTATTCAGACGGCAACGCCTCGGGTCATTTATTTGAAGATGTCCTTCCGACCGATATCAATATCCCCCGATCTCCACACCATTGCCATGGTAGAGGACACTTCTTGCTTTGGTTACCACTTGGACCTACACGACGTGCCTACCGGACAATACCTTGCATCCGTGCCCATGCGTGGGGAATGTTACGGACGTCCCTGGTTTACCCCGGACGGACGCGAAGTATGGTATATCACAAATGAAGGGGAAGCAAACGGGTTGGCGATCGTCGAGGATAGCGAATTCGGCGTCATCAAGCTGGAGCAGCTAGGGCCAACCAACCAACCACCAAGCACGCCTCCCTGGTTATCCTCTCGTGGCTACAAGATTACGGATGATGGGTGGATACTCGGCATCAGCGGGAAGCGACTCTTACGGTTGCCCTCTCGTTGGAGGTCGTCGGATACGAATAGAACGTGGAGTGGGCGGTTTCTTGCGTTGTTGCACGGTACACTGCCGGAGGCTGTCATTTTGGAGCTAGAAGAGTGACTCGCGATCACCATTTCCCTTCCTCTCTTACACATCCCCCTTCTGGCCTCCGGTATCCATCGCGTCTCGTTCACACTTTGGACATTAGCACCGATTGTGGTAGCCATGTATTTTTCCGATATCTACTTACTAGCACTTATCTGTGTGTCACCAGCTCAATGTGTTACGCATAGTCACCACGAGGATGTTCTGGCTTCAAGCTCGGACTTTGCCCAGATATATCGCACGGGGAGATTTCTGGAGTTGATCGCCGACTTGCCCAGGAGCGGCGAGGACCGCAAAACGAGCCATATGCGTGACCCGGCCGACTGGAAGCTGTGAATACTCCTTTCTGGCCCTTCACTGCGACGCCCCTGGTTGTCGAGGTTATTTGTAAGACCGCCAGGATGAATGTGACGATCCGATACTTGAAGTACAGGTGAATATACATGATGGTGTAGTCTTCGTTGACGTTGCACTTGTGTGGTTCAGCCTCCGTGTTCTGCAGTTTAAGCAGTCTAGTCTCAGCTTCGTTGACGGGTTGGCCATCTTCAGTGACCTCAACCGTCGCTCGCACGCTCCGAACGATCGTGACATTGCCATCAGCAGGAACCCGTTTCCACCCTCCTTCTCTCCATGGTCCCTTGGTATCAGATTCTGATGCGTTCTTGAACCGGAAGCCGAAGAATCCCTTCGACGCCACCTCGGCTTAATGCCGCTCACCAAACATGTACGACGAGGTGCGCAGTTTTGGAAGCCACTTCAACAAGGCGGTACTAATCTGTCGGGCAGCTGTTCGGGGTCGGAAGGAGTGTACGGCGTGAGGAAGGGTGAAGTGCACGAACATCGGGTCGTACGGGAGGATTGACAACGGTTCCCTAAATTTGCGCGTTATTCGCGTTGCATATTTCCATACGAGTGAGAAGCGTGTAATCGTACCTCGGCTTCCGCCCAAACGGTAGGAGCAATGGAATGAATATCTGCACGACGGGTGAAACGTGGCCTACCCACAAACCGCAAACGCATGTATATATAGAAAGGTTTGTAAAGGTGGGTCGCTCAAGTATATCTCTGATGGGATGCGTGTTCCAACCCTTAAGCAGGGTGTCGAAGAAACCTCGAGGAAAGACCCGGTACGAAATGTTTGCCCTTCATTCATTAGCTGTAGATTGTCAGAAAACGTAGCAAGCGCGGGAGAGATCCTCAACAGCCTGGTGCGGGTTTCGGGCGGCCCGCCGGCGTCTGTAACTAATGCTCACGGTCGCTATTACCACGCCTTCGAGCGGTACGTTCCATCTTGCTCTCTTGCTCTAACGCCATTGTAGCGGGCCAGATCGTCCAGGCGATCGAAGAGGGTTAATGAACCTCTATCTAGGACGTAACCGCATTCATCAAGCTGACAATACGGGCCCAGGATGAGACGAACTGCGTGATGGAAGGTGCGCGGCCGTTTTTTGTTCACTTTCGCGTTGCCCTGACGCAATGGACTCCAGTTAATGTTCTCAGACGCGCTCAAGACAGCCAGAGAACTCGATGCACATTTTGCCGCGACAAAGGGGTTCAAGGGTCCATTGCATAGCGTCCCGATCAGTTCCCTCATTGAACGAGTTTTCACGTGAACATTGAGCACCGATGTTGTATTAACCCCTCATCGTACTCGACGTCAAAGGCTACGACTCACCGGTGGGGTTCTGGTCCTGAGCGAACAAACCCGCTCCGGTTGATACAGATGTATGCTGGTCAGGAACATTATTCTTTGACTATCCTGATCTCTTCCTTAGCTTGTCCGGCAAGTACGGGAAGCTGGGGATACAACCAAGAACCCTCATGACGCGAAGTACATCCCTGGTGGGTCTAGTGAAGGAGAAGGCGCGCTTCTGGCGATGGGTGGGGATCCGATATTGGAAGCAGCATTAGGATTCTGGCGCATTTCTGTGGACTGTACGATCTCAAGCCGGGCTCTGGCAGGGTCAGCTCATCAGGAACACTGGGTGAGCCACTCGGGCGTCAGCACAAACGGCATGGCGTATTCACTCCGAGCGCAGATCCGAATCCAGGGTTCAAGAATGTACCGACTGCGCTGGGGCCAATGATAAGGACCGTAGTATACATCGAGATCGCTTCCCGTGTGGTGTTTGGCAAATCTGCGAACTATCCCTCGGCACCCGTCCCACATCGTCAGGTCAAGCTCGAGCGGAAGTTGAAGTTTGTTCATCATTTCGATGATGGGATGGCCCAGATCACCCCTGCTTGTTACTGTGCTGTTTGTGACACAGTCGAAGCACTAAGGAAGCAGGGACATGAGTGCGTAGAGTTCGAATTCCCTTCCCGTGCGTTACCCCCATTCTCGTCATACATTTCGAAGTCCTTACTTTGCACGTCTCAGCCGAGAAAGCGTCCGAAGTATTCATAGCTCTCATCGACACTTGGGAACACAGATCTCTTCAGAAACAAAGACCCAGATCCAACGGTATGGCTGGGAGGCTTCGGTTGCTTGAGCTTTTCTGACCTCTTTCTCTAGGGACCAAATCTGGAACTGGCTTACACCTACATTCCACGTGAGAGTCTTTCACATTGCGCCTTCGGGTTGAGGGATTGACACCCTCCTCACGTGCGTCTGCAGGGTTCTTGCATGCCATGATCGGGCGGTACCTCGAGAAAGTGGATCCAGTCTTAGCCCGTGTGTGGATTGTTTCAATCGAAAAGGACACACGAATTTACCAATTGGGAGGTCAAGAAAGATGCCTGGATTCGTGAAGTCCATGAAAAGGCATGAGACTCGAGGTTTTCCCTTTGACGTGTGCAGTGTTTTACGACAATTTTGGACAGGTCCGGGTCCGGGATACCCACGGTTTCGATGTTCTCATTGGCCCAGGGGTAGCTTCACCTGTCATGATTCAATATTCGCGAGTGAGCCCAACAGGTTCCGATCCTTGAGACTGCGCTAATCTCATGGACTAACACCACCAAATCCATACTATCCCTCGGCGCGTGGTAGTGTATCTCCCACTGGCGTCATTAAGATGAGGTTTTTACTGGGATCTTTTTCAAGCGAAGCACAACGGACGAACCCAGACGTCGTGAGGGGAGTGGAGACTTGACTTGACCCACCCAAAATTCGATTGGAGTGCTTCCT
Organism: Thelephora ganbajun; assembly: GCA_014904855.1. Taxonomy (NCBI): domain Eukaryota; kingdom Fungi; phylum Basidiomycota; class Agaricomycetes; order Thelephorales; family Thelephoraceae; genus Thelephora; species Thelephora ganbajun. The sequence continues at coordinate 17,079 of MU118261.1, read as the reverse complement.
GGACATCCTGTGCACTCGTCGACCTTCTCGAGGCAAATTCCCTGCATCGCTTCCCCTCACTACCCATCGACTGCCACCATGGTGACAAGGCTTCGCTGCAGGTGTGCCCGTTCGTCTGTTGCGCTCTCCTTCCGCCAACTCAAGCTCACTTGATCGAACACATCGAGCTGTTCGAGTTCGACAACCCAATGTCACGCGAGCCCGTAGCTCGTCAGAGGCTCGCCGGGTTTTGGACCTCACTAACAGTTACGGTGGGCTCAGGTTCGGTGTAACTAGATCGGATCTCCGGCCACCTGGCTAATAGCGTTCGCGAACGTTGGGTAGCTTTGACTTGGTCGATTCACCTACCAACCCGTTAGCGTCGAACCCACACTAACCTCTCATTCATTCCAAGTTTACCCAGGGTGAAACAGGTGCTCTGAAACTCATGTCCGCGATGGAGTTCATGGGCTTGCCAGCAACGGTGAAGGTTGCTGAGTGCTAGGCTCAAGGGCAAACGGTGTAGGGTTATATGCAACAGAGTGTCCCTCGTAGCCATTCATGATGTACGGCCAGGCTTACAGAAGTGTGTTATGCGACGAGCGTGCGAATAGGCGCCGACAACGACCACCCCTCATCGCGTTCTGTCTCCCCCTGAGAAAATCCGTACTTCCGAGTTTCAGCCACCAAAAGGCTCAGTATTCCTCATCGTCCGCACTGAGAAGTCATATCTAGATTTGATGTAATCGTGTAGCATAACCAACAAACGGCATCAGCCAGCCACGAGGCATATCCATGGGGTTTGGCGCCGTAGTGGCTTCACTTTTCATGTCTCCGCTAGAATGCCGTGGGTCAAAAAGCCTAAGAAATCTCGCCAACCTTCCCAACAACCAATGTCATTGGGAATCCCTACCCACATCGCCATAGGACCGCTTGGCATCAGCACAGATCTGGCCCCAGACATTGGACCTGAAGGTGTGTTCCGCCCAGTGGAACCTAGCAACCGATGAGGTTGATACGGACAATGCGGCAGCTGTAAACAATGGAAGGGGTTCTCGGGTTGTATTTCGAGATAGGGGTATGGATCAACGACCTCTCGCGTCGGGTGCTTCAACCCCAACTCATGGACGTGAGGATGGTGTTACACGTGGGTACATTCCACTACAGCTGATGGGACCGATGATATCCATGATCCTGATAGTGCTACACGAACGAGAACATGAACCAGAAGTCCCCCCGAATGCCCCAAACGAGCAACTCAGCCACGACGCTCCTGATCTCTCCTCCGCTGGGAGGCAGTCGGAAGTTCGGAATCGGGTGGAGTGCGAAGACCGGGCAACGGTCACCGAGCGACCACCGGAGGCACCTCCTGAACACATATCCGAGGGTGATCATACCGGCAAATACGCACATGACACTGTCCAGTCGGGGGGGTCTGGGGGTGAGTGTCGGTATCCCGGTAGCATCCTAGCTTGGATTGATTTCTACTAGTTGTCGAGGGATACGGGAAGGACACGGCGCATGGAGCTATCACCGCTCGCATTGATGTCCCAAAGGGGCCCGCACAGGGGTTCGGTTCTCTCAAGGCCGTCCTAGGGGCCATCTCTGCCGTTTATACCAATCACAAAGTTCGCTTGCGATCCTCTGCTCAAAACCCTTCTTTGACAACCCTATCTGTAGAAAACCGCCGCTGTCGGAAACAAGATTGAAGACATCCTCTCACGTATAGAAGTACTGGAAGCGCGTTTTGCAACACCTCCAGGGAGCGTGGTAGAACAGAGGCGCCGGAGTGAACTAATACGGTATGCCATTATTCCCTCTTGAGGCTCGGTGTTAAGTTCCTCCCAGCGAGTTCGGGCGCATCGAAGGGCAACTGCAATCTCTGTCTGGGAAGCTTGGGCTGCGGCGACTTGACGAACATGTTCAAGACGACGAAGGGGTTTCTGGGCTCCTCGAAGATCTACGGGAGATTATCTCCGATTATCAGGTTTGTTTACGATCCTGGTACCCTTGTCGGTGTTGACAAGGGCGACAGATGACACAACAAATAGCGATGTACAAACAAGCATGCAAGCTCATAGTGAGTGTTCCCCTTTTGCGTCAGAAATGAAATAACCTCCATCGGCAGAATCCAGGTCAGAACGTCTTCCGTTTTTGTTGACGGTCGCCTGACATAAGGCTCCAACAGCTGAAGCTTCTGTCCTCAACAATTTCCGCTGTGCACAGGGGGCTGAGTATCGCCATGGCGAACGCACAGGTTGTCTCAAGAGAACTCGCATAGCTGTTTTGGACGAGATCGAGCTCTGGACGCGGGACTTCGACAAGCCTCCCGTCTACTGGTTGAACGGGCTAGCCGGGACGGGCAAGAGCACCATTGCCCAGACCATCGCCGAGAGGATCTTCGCGGATGGGCAGCTCGGAGCCTCGTTCTTTTGCTCGCGAGACTTCGACGATCGGAGGAACCTCCACTTCATCTTCCCCACCCTTGCCGTTCAGCTAGCACGGAAGTATACCGAGTTTCGATCGATCTTCGTCCCGCTGGTGCAGTCGGATCCAGCAGTCGCCTACGAGTCCTTGTACAACCAGATGAAAAAATTGATCGTCGAGCCCCTCGAGGAATCTGCCATCTCGACGGTGATCGTGATCGATGCTTTGGACGAATGCAAGGACGTGGAACCCGATTCGGCAATCCTGTCGGTCCTTGGGCAGTTTGTATCCGAGATCCCCAAGGTTAGGTTCTTCCTTACTGGTCGTCCGGAGCCGCGGATTCGAGAAGGCTTTGGACTCCCGCTGTTGGCAGAAGCGACCGATGTGTTTGTCCTCCATGAGGTCGAGTCGAGTCGAGTCGACGGCGACATACGGCTGTTCTTCAAACACAGTTTCTCGGGAATCGCAGATCGTCGAGGTGGACCAGATGGCTGGCCGACCGAAGAGCAGCTAAACGTCCTTTGCGAGCGGGCAGCGGGGCTGTTCGTCTATGCTGTGGCAACGGTCAAGTTCGTCGATCACAGGAATAAAAATCCCAAGAAACAGCTCGATCGCCTCCTACAGTTTCCGAAGAGCACCGTGTATGAGGGGCGGGTCAAGTTCAAGGAGAACACGACGCTCGATTCGCTCTACGCGTCAATTCTTGAGGAGGCCTTCGGTGACGACGACCCAGAGGATGATCCAATGGTCCGCTCTGTGCTCGGTGCTGTGATCCTGGCTGCCAATCCCCTTTCTCCACCCGCCATCGGTGCACTCCTGGGCTTCGATGCTGAAGATGTGTTCCCCCTGTTGTCATCGATTCACTCGCTCCTCACCCTCCAGGAGGACATCGATCAGCCTGTTCGACCCTTCCACAAGTCGTTTCCCGACTTCATCGTCGATCCAAACAGATGCATTGACCAGAGGTTTCGTGTCTCTCCCAATCACCACGTGGAACTCCTGACTGGCTGTCTCAACCTAATGGATCAAACACCGGAGAAGAACATGTGCAAGCTCCCGGATGCCGTCACAAACTCCGAAGTCCCCGACTTACGCGAGAGGATCGAGCGATACATTAACCACGCTTTGCAATATGCCTGCAGGTCGTGGCACAAGCACCTCGTCGACGAGAACACGGTCCAAACACCCGAAATTACTTCTGTCCTCCATCGGTTCCTGGGGAACAAGTTCGTGTTCTGGCTAGAAGTGCTTAGCGTCCTCGGAGCCGCAAGGGAGGCAGTTGACGCGTTGGATCTGGTTACAAAGCGGCTAGAGGTGTGCAGGTTTTTACGCTTGACGTCATGCAAAAATTTTCTGAGACTGGATCCAGGCTCCACCGACTGCTGAGCTGGCCAACGACTGTTTTCGTTTTGTGACGGGGTTCTTCGAAGTCATCGAGGAATCGGCTGCGCATATCTATCACTCAGCTCTGCCTGTATCCCCTCAAATATCCCTGGTATGGAGACTGTATGGACGACACGCCAATCCGTTGACAAGAGTTGTGCACGGGCTACCGGTCTCGTGGGATCCAGCCATTGTGACCATGGAATATTGTTGTAAGGCTGCCGCATGGTCGCCGTGCGGCAGGTTCATTGCGATTTCCAACGGCGGATCCAGGGCAGAAATTGTGGATGCAGCGACTCTCAAGCGACTTGCCATCTTCGACTTCCCGGAGGGTCGAACTGAAAACCTCGTTTTCTCTCCGGATGCTCGTTTGTTAATGGGTTTCAGCGCCCACCCAGAGAAATTTATCAGCTGGGACCTTCAGACGGGTGTTCTTGTCGGTGCCGTCTCACTAGAGCAATGGGAACACGACACACACTGCTTCTCAATCACATATTCTGCATGTGGAACGATGTTCGGGGCTTTAATCTATAGATCCCACACACTCACCATCCGCACCTACAATGTTCACTCCGGCACACGCATATACTCCCATTCGGTCGGAGGGGGGGTCGTACACAACATTTGGACTCATGGCGAGTGTCTTCGATTCGCTGTCGTGAACCCAGGGTCCATCACGACGTGGGAACTTGGGTTTGCCTCGGGAAGCACACCGATAGAGGTTGGGTCTCTGCCTCTCCCGGAAAACTTTCCCCATTACATATACCCACGGTCGCTCCACCCTACGCTCTTCCGGCTCGCATTCACCCGATTGGAGAGAATTCTTGTATGGGATGCTCGACATTCCAAATTCCTCCTGGATGAATATGCCAAGGACCCTTACGGGGTTTCCTTCTCTTCTGATGGCCGTTTCTTCATGTATGGAACAGAACTTCACGGAACAGAACATTCGAAAATTTATCTCTGGAAGGAGTCTCCCACCGGCTATGTCCTCCATCGGAAGCTTGATTGCGAGACCGGGATCTCCGAGCTTCTTATCCCCCCAAACGGAGAGTCGATCTTCATGTTCGGTAATCGGGCAATCCAGCTATGGCGCACAATGGATTCAACTACCTCCTTCTCCCGCAAGCAGAGCCACGAGAGGTTCAATGTGGAATTCTCCCCGGATGGAACGTTGGCGGCGGTCACACAGGTGGGGGACAAGGCCATCACCGTTCTCGACCTTGAGTCTGGTAGCTCGCTGTTGGTCATCGACGCGGGTATGGAGGTTTATGGTCAGAGGGTGACTGGGAGCACAGTCGTTGCCATTAATTACGAAAAGGTTGTCACTTGGAATCTACCTGCACGGGATCGTGTTCTCAACACGAAGGCGAACGTTAACGACAGTATCCAGACGGCAACGACAACTTGTCCAAAAATCCGTTCCGACTCCCCCATGAAATTTGCATCGATATCCCCCGATCTCCACAGCATTGCCATAGTGGAGTACACCTCTCCATCTTTCTACTTGCACCTACACGACGTGCCTACCGGACGGTGTCTTGGATCCCTGCTCATGCGTGGGAAAGGTTACGGACATCCCTGGTTCACCTCGGACGGACGCGAAGTCTGGTATACCACAGATCTCGGCGTAGCAAACGGGTTGACGCTCGTCGAGGATAGCAAATTCGGCGTCGTTAAACCGAAACGTCTAGGGCCAACCAACCAACCACCGGGTACGCCCCCCTGGTTACCCTCCCGTGGCTACCAAATTACGGATGATGGGTGGATACTCGGGTTCAGTGGGAAGCGACTCTTACGGTTGCCCCCTCATTGGCGGTCGCCGAATACGATCGATAGGACGTGGAGTGGGCGGTTTCTTGCATTGCTGCATGGTACACTACCGGACCCTGTCATTCTGGAGTTGGAAGAGTGACCCGCGATTAACATTTCCCTTCCTCTTTCACACATTCCCTTTCCGACGCGTCTCGTTCACATTTCTGACATTAGCATCGATTGTGGTAACCACGTAATTTTCCAATTTCTACTAGCACTTATCTGTATGCCACCTCACCGTTTCAACGTATTACGCGTGATCACCACGGGAATGTTCTGGCTTCTCGAACGCCCAGATATATCGCACAGGGAAATTTCTGGAGTTGATTGTCGACTTCCCAAGGAACAAAAACAAGCCATACGTGCGACTCGGCCGACTGAAAGCTGGCCCTTCACTGCGGCGCTCCTGATTGTCGAGGTTATTTGTCCCCGGTATGTGTGCCGAAGTCACAACACAAGAGGGTGAGGAACTGACCCGCCTCAGACTGCCAGGGGACGAAAGCCTTGGCTACAACAAGCTGTCGCAATGGGGTCCCGACGACGTTAATCGATAACTAGTCAAATCCGGATCCGATGTAATCGTGTGGCATAACCAACAAACGGCATCAATAGTAGCCAGCCATGAGGCACATGCGTGGGGTTTGGCGCCTGAGCGGCTTCACATTTCCCGTCTCCGCTAGAATGTCGTGGTTCAAGAAGTCTAAGAAATCCCGTCAATCTTCCCAACACCCCATGTCTTTGGGGATCCCTACCCTCGGCATCAGCGCAGATCTGGCCCCAGACATTGGGTCTGAAGGTGCGTTCCGTTCGGTGGAATCTAGCAACCAATGGGGATGATACGGACAATGCGGCAGCTGTAAACGATGGAGAGGGCTCTCGGGTTGCATTTCGAGACAGGGGTGAGGACTGGCGACTTCACGTGTCGGGTGCTTCAGCTCCGACTCATGGACGTGAGGACGGTGTTACACGTGGGTACATTCTACTACAGCTCATGGGACCGATGTTCACAATCCTGATAGTGCTACGCGAACGAGAACATGAACGACAAGTTCCCTTGAATACCCCACGCGAACAACTCAGCCACGATGCTCTTGATCTCTCCTCCGCTGGGAGGCGGTCGGAAGTTCGGAATCGGGTGGAATGCAAAGACCGGGGAACGGTCACCGAGCAACCACCGGAGGCACCCCCTGAACGCATATCCGAGGATGATCATACCAGCAAATATACACATGACACTGTTCAGTCGGGGGGTCTGAGGGTGAGTCTTGGTGCCCCGATAGCATCCTCGCTTATATTGATTTCTACTAGTCGTCGAGGGAGACGGGAAAGGCACGGCGCTTGGGGCTGCTGCTATCCGCGTTGATGTCTCAAAGGGGCCGGAAGAAGGATTCGGTCCTCTCAAAGCCGTCCTAGGGACAATCTCTGCCGTTTATACTGACCATAAAGTTTGCTTACGACCCTCTGTTGAAAATTCTTCTTTGACGAACCCACCTGTAGAAAACCTCCGCTGTTGGAAACAAGATTGAAAACCTCCTGTCACGTATAGAAGCACTGGAAGCGCGTTTTGATGATGCTCCAGGTAGCGTGGAAGAACAGAGGCGCCGGAGTGAACTGATATGGTATGTCGTTATTCCCCCTTCGGACTCGGTACTGAGTTCCCCCCAACAAGTTCAAGGGAATCGGAGGACAACTGCGGACTCTGTCTGAGAAGTCTGGGCTGCGGAGACTTGACGAACATGTTCAAGACGACGAAGAGGTTTCTGGGCTCCTCGAAGATCTACGGGAGATTATCTCCGATTACCAGGTTTGTTCATGAGTCTGGCACCCTTGTCGGTATTGACAAGGACGACAGGCGACGCAACAAATGGCGATGTACGAGCAAGCATGCACGCTGATAGTGAGTGTTCCCCCTTTTGTGTCACAGTCAATGAAATAACCTCTCGGCAGAATCCAGGTCAGAATGTCTTCCAATTTTAATGACAGTCACCTGACATGAGCCTCCAACAGCTGAGGCGTCTGTCCTCAACAATTTCCTCCGTGCACAGGGGGCTGAATATCGCCATGGCGGTCGCATAGGTTGTCTCAAGGGAACTCGCACAGCTGTTCTGGACGGGATCGAGTTCTGGACACGGGACTTCGACAAGCCCCCTGTCTACTGGTTGAACGGACTAGCTGGGATGGGGAAGAGCACCATCGCCCAGACGATCGCAGAGAGAATTTTCGCGGGTGGACAGCTCGGAGCATCGTTCTTTTGCTCGCGAGACTTCGACGATCGGAGGAACCTCCACTTCATCTTCCCCACCCTCGCTATTCAGCTCGCACGCAGGTACACCGAGTTTCGATCGATCTTTGTCCCGCTGGTCCAGTCAGATCCAGAGATCGCCCATGAATCCCTTTACAACCAGATGAAGAAATTGATCGTCAAGCCTCTCGAGAAATCCACCATCTCGACGGTGATCGTGATCGATGCTTTGGACGAATGCAAAGATAGGGAACCCGCTTCAGCGATCCTGTCGGTCCTTGGGCAGTTTGTGTCCGAGATCCCCAAGGTCAAATTCCTCCTTACTGGCCGTCCGGAGCCCCGTCTTCGGGAAGGCTTTGGACTCCCGCTGTTGGCGGAAGCGACGGACGTGTTCGTCCTCCACGAGGTCGAGTCGAGTCGAGTCAGTAACGACATACGACTGTTCTTCAGACGCAGTTTCTCGGGAATCGCAGATCGTCGACGTAGACAAAAGGACTGGCCGACCGAAGAGCAGCTGAATTTGCTTTGCGAGCGGGCAGCGGGGCTGTTCGTCTATGCCGTGGCAACGGTTCAGTTCATCGATCAAACGAACAAAAATCCCAAGAAACAGTTAGATCGCCTCCTACAGTTACCGAAGAGCACCGTGTATGAGGGGAAGGCCGAGTTCAAGGAGAACACGACGCTCGATTCGCTATACACGTCAATTCTTCAGCAGGCTTTCGGTGACGACGACCCAGAGGATGACCTCATAGTCCGCTCTGTACTCGGTGCTGTGGTTCTTGCTGCCAATCCCCTTTCTCCGTCCACCATCGGTACACTCCTGGGCTATGATCCCGAAGATGTGTTTCCCCTGTTGTCATCGATTCACTCGCTCCTCATCCTTCAGGGGGACACCGATCAGCCTGTTCGGCCCTTCCACAAGTCATTCCCCGACTTCATTGTCGATCCAGCCCGCTGCGTTAGCCAGAGGTTTCGTGTTTCTCCTCCCAACCATCACATGGAACTCCTGATCGGTTGTCTCAACCTAATGAATCGAACACTGGAAAAGAATATGTACAAGCTCCCAGATGCCGTCACAAACGCTGAAGTCCCCGACTTGGGCGAGAGGACCGAGCGATACATCGACTCGGCTTTGCAATATGCCTGCAAGTCGTGGCACAAGCACCTCGTCGATGAGCATACGATCCGCACACCCGAGATTGCTTCTGCCCTTCATCAATTCCTGGAGAACAAGTTCTTGTTTTGGCTGGAAGTGCTCAGCGTCCTCGGTGCTGCAAGGGAGGCAGTTGACGCGTTTGATCTGGTTACAAGGTGGTTGGAGGTATGCCGGATTTTTACACTTGATGTCTTGCCAAAACCTTCTGAGATCGGACCCAGGTGTCACCGACCGTTGAACTGGCCAACGACTGTTTTCGTTTTGTAACGGGGTTCTTCGAAGTCACCGAAGAATCCGCCCCGCATATCTATCATTCGGCTCTTCCTCTATCCCCTCAAACGTCGGTGGTGCGGAAACTGTACGGGCGACACGCCGATCCGATGGCAAGGATTGTGCATGGGCTACCGGTCTCGTGGGATCCAGCTATTGTAACCATGGAATACTCTTGTCGGGCTGCTGCATGGTCACCATGCGGCAGGTTCATCGCGGTTTCCGACCGCGGATCAAGAGCAGAAATTCGGGATGCAGCGACTCTCAAGCGACTTACCATCCTCGAATTCCCGGAGGGTCGAACTGAAAAACTCGTTTTCTCTTCGGATTCTCGCTTATTAATGGGTTACAACAACCGCCCAGAGAACTTTATTAGTTGGGACCTTCAGACGAGTGTTCTTGTCAGTGCCACCTCCCCGGAGCAATTGGATGACTACAGAGGGTGCTTCTCGATCACATATTCTGCATGTGGGAGGATGTTTGGGGTTTCAATCTGTAGTCGCCACACTTTCAGCAAATTCACCATCCATACCTACAATGTTCGTTCCGGCACACACATATACTCTCATCCGGTCGAAGGGAAGGTCGTAGGCGATATTTGGACTCACGGCGAATGTCTTCGATTCGCTGTCGTGAAGCCAGGGTTCATCACCACGTGGGAAGCCGGGTTCGCCTCGAGAAATGCACCGACAGAGATTGAGTCTCTGCCTCTCCCAGACAACTCTCCCCATGACCCATACCTACATTCCTTTCACCCCACCCTCTCCCGGCACGCCTTCCACCATTTGGAGACAATTTCTGTATGGGATGCTCGACATTCCAAATTCCTCCCGAATGAATATTCCCGGCGCCCCCGTGGGATTTCCTTCTCCTCCGATGGTCGTTTCTTCGCGTATACAACAGAACCTTCAGAAATTTGCCTCTGGAAGGAGTCTCCCACCGGCTATATCTTTCATCGGAAACTTGATTGCGAGATCGGGATTTCCCGTCTACTTATCTCTCAAAATGGAGAGTCGATCTTCGCGTTTGGTGGCCGGGCGATTCAGCTATGGCGCACAATGGACTCGGCTGCCTCCTTCTCTTGCAAGGAGGACCACACTCCATTCATTGTGGAATTCTCCCCGGATGAAACGTTGGCGGCGGTCGCACGGTACAGGGACAATACCGTTACTGTTCTCGACCTTGAGTCTGGTGACCCACTGTCAATCGTCGACACGGGCATGGAGGTTTACGGTCAGAGGGTGGCTGGGAGCACTGTCGTCGCTGCTGGTCGTGAGAAGGTTGTCACTTGGAACCTACCTACACGGGATCATGTTCTCAACACGAGGGCAAACGTTAACAGCAGTGTTCGAACGGCAACGACCGGTTGTCCAGGAATGTACTCCTTGCGATATGTATCGATATCCCCCGATCTCCACAGCATTGCCATGACGGAGTACAAATATTCCTCCCTTTCTCACTACCTGCACCTACACAACGTGCCTACCGGACAGTGTCTTGGATCTACGTCTTTATGGGGGAATAGTCACGGATGTCCCTGGTTCGCCTTGGACGGATGCCAAGTTTGGTATATCACAGATGAAGGCGAAGCAAACGGGTTGGAAATCGTCGAGGATAGCGAATCCGGCGTCATCAAGCTGGAGCACTTAGGGCCAACTAACCAACCACTGAATACGCCCCCCTGGTTATCCTCTTGTGGCTACCAGATTACGGATGATGGGTGGATACTCGGCATCAGTGGGAAGCGACTCTTATGGTTGCCCCCTCATTGGTGGTCGTTGAATACGGCTGATAGGACGTGGAGTGGGCGATTTCTTGCGTTGTTGCATGGCACACTACCGGAGGCTGTCATTTTGGAGTTGGAAGAATGACTCGCAATCAACATTTCCCTTCCTCTCTCATGCATCCCCTTTCTGTCCTCCGCTATCCACTGCGCCTCGTTCACACTTCGGACATTAGCATTGATGGTGGCAGCCGTGTATTTTTCTGATTTCTACTAGCACTTAGCTGTACGTCACCGGCTCGCATAGTTTCAATGTATTACGCGTAGTCATCACGAGAATGTTCTGGTTTCTCGGGTGCCCAGGTGGGTTACACGGGGAAAATTCTGGAGTTAATCGTCGACTTCCCAACGAGCGATGAGGACCTTCACTCAAAACAAGTCATGTGTGACCCGGCCGACTGGAAACTGTGAATGCTTCTTTCTAGCCCATCACCACAACCCTCCTGACTGTCGAGGTTATTTGTCCTTGGTATAAGACAGTGAGGAATTGATCTGCCTAGACTGCCAGGGGACGAAGGCCTTGGTTACAACAAGCTGTCGCAGTGGGGCCCTGACGGTTATTCCCACACTGCATAGCTGGGGTCATCCAGTGATCCAATGAACGCGATCCTAGAGTTCCTCCGTGTGGCGGCAGGACAGAAATCGCCATGCCCGCATCCCCTGCGTCGAAACGTGGACGAACTACGCATTGTCGCCGAAGACACGATCTGTCGCACGCCCGAAATCATCGCCGTCACTCCAGTTGCACCCGCGGCGTCGGCATTCCACGCCCATCAGCTCCCACCGTTGAACAAAGATGATTGTCCGAACGTTCCTCCGTTCACGGTCTGAATTGAATGGTTGGATGCATTCACGACCGCCAGGAAATATATCCAGCTAGATCCCACGATAAGAGGAAAGGTCGGCGTTTTGAATCTTGCTAGCGACCAGTACAGAGCTGGAGGATGGAGGAAAACACTGTGGGACCCGGGCAAGTAGGGTATTGTCACTCTCATTCTCTGAGGCGAACAAGTACAACTGAACCCCGTTTTCGATGATGACAGGAAGAGGCATTATGTTACTCTTCCATTTTGTACATCACCCTCAAGGAAGAATGCTACCCCCGGCCGAATCTCGGACCAGGCCCGGATGCAGACGTTTACTCACCAGCGGTCGTAATCTTCAAAGACGACCTAGACCACTCCTTTGCGGTTTAGCCGACCGTGAGGTTTTCAAAGAGGTCTTCGAAGCCTTCGCTTCCTGAACCGCATTGGAACACGGGTCCCAGGATTTTCCAAGGCGCGAGCAGAGTGGCCGTTACTCACCATTCTACGCATAGCTGTTCAGGCGAGTTTACATCCGAGACTGCAACAGGGCGTGTGTCCTTGGTAATACCAGTATTAGTTATGTGCCCATGTATGCTACAGCGAAAACAGTTCCTCCTTGTTATCCGACCCCCCATCATTCTGGTTCTCTATCGGATCCAACACCGGAAGATCTTGAATTCCAGCTTCTTCCTGCTCCTGCTCCTCCTTTTTCTCTACCGGTTCTTCCTTGGTCACTTAAGGTTCGAGGTTCTTTAACCGCATCTCCACGAGGAACTCCTTGTCCCGAGCGGTTTGTGACCACTTCAGGTACGCGCCGTGTAGCTCCAAGATACCACAGACCATGCCGACACCCGTGAATACTCCAGGATAGATGCTAATGACTACGGGAGGCGTATAAAAGATTTGAGGGCAGTCAAGAGAAAATTGAAACGTACAGAGTGCCCTGTCTGCTCCGACTGCCGGACCGATGGCCTCCTTCGTTGCCGTCATGGGGCCTGGACGACTCCTCCCGCTACGGTTGATCTATATGTAAGTCGTCCGTTAGCAAACGGTTTGAGGGTGAGAAATGCTCGCTTGCCCTTCATTCATGGGTTGCGGAGCTTCGAATCGAGGAAGCCGCAGGATGATCTTTGTATAGAACAGACCGAGGACCTACATCTCCACCAACTTCACCTTCACAACCAGCTTGGGGTCGTGGACGAGCTTGACCGGCAACAACACGTACATCTCTATCACCAAAGCCATCAATATCGAGATAACGAAGGCCAGGAAGAACGCCATGTACGAGGCTTGAGCGAGCCACAGTGAACCGCGTTTAGCTAGGGACAGCGGCCATCAGGTACGAGGTCCGTTCTCCCTTCGTTGCCTGTGGCGATCGAGGTGTTCTATGGTCTGGGCGACGAGCCAACAACGAACGAGTATGCATCGTGAACTTCCCGAGCAGTGAATAGCAGGAAGATCCTTCAGCCCAACAAGACCAGTCCGGCAAGCATTGTTGCGATAATTATACAGCACACGACCAGACCGCTGGATGAATATGGTGATCCGATACTTGAAGTACGGGAAAATGTACACGATAGTGTAGTCTTCGTCGGCGTTGTGCTTGTGTGGTTCAGCCTCCGCATTCTGCAAGTTAAACAACCTAGCCGCCACTTCGTTGTGGGTTGACCATCTTCAGTGACCTCAACCGTAGCTCGCACGCCCCAACGATCGCGAAATTGTCATTGATGGGAACCCGCCCCCACCCCCTTCTCTCCGTGGTTCATTGGTGTCCGATTCGGATGGGTTCTTGGACCACAAACCGAAGAATCCTTTCGACGCCACCTCGTCGACTGGATGCCGCTCACCAATTATGCACGACGAGACGCGCAGCTTCCTTGAAAGCTACTTCCGCAGGACGGTACTGACTCATCGAGCAGCTGCTCGAGGTCGGAAGTAGTGGATGGTGTAAGGAAGGATGAGGTGCATAAACACCAGATCGTATGAAACAGTCGACAACGATCCCTGAATTCACGCGTCAGTCACGTCGCATATTTTCATACGAGCGAGAAACATGTAATCGTACCTCGGTTTCCACATAAACGATGGCAGCGGTGGAGTGAATATCTACACGAATTGCTTATCCAGTTCTGGGCACGGTCTCCCTGCCTGTGCTTAGTATCACCCGATCGGACAAAGGATAAGCCACCCTTCGAGATCTCATCTCTTACGGCTTCTCTCTCGTCCTCTGTTCTGCCGCAAACAACGTTTTTCAGTGTTCCGTGATCCTTTCGACCTTCGCTCGTTGTGGAAATGGTCCGATCGGCGAGGCTGCGCGGCCCGTCCGTCAAAGCTTCAAAATATGCGGAGTTGGACGACTCTTGTGGTGACACCGATACCGAGGAACAGGAGTGGAATGAACACTCTGTGAATGGAGTTGGCAAGACTTCCTCTTCACGGCCTAGCGGCAAACCCCCCTCTAAACAACCCATCCCGACCGACGTCGGCGATAAAGAGAACACGACAGATGGCTGCGCACCCAACGGAGCTGGAGGAGCGAGCGGGAGCAGTGGAAGGACGACGGTGAATCTGAAGTGAACGGAGATGGCGGGAAGGTTCAACGACGATGAAGCTGAGAAGAGGAAACGAAGGAAGAGTGCCGAGTTGCTAGGGCAGCAGTCGACCTTGTTCGATGGCCTCACGGATCTGGGGCCAGCGATGAACGGGTTGAACGTTGAACGCGGGGAAGCAACCGGTTCAGTTGAATTCGGTCGTTCCCGCTGCGCCTATTATCAATGTTCCCAAGGATGTGATGAATTCGAACTTTGAGGAGTGGATAAAGATGGCAACGGATAGCGTGAGTTTTCGTATTCTGTTTTACGGTTAAAAGTTCGCTTCGTGTCCTTTTGGGTGACTGACCAGGCCATCTTTCTTTCATCTTTCGACAGACAATCAACACGAACAACTCTTGGAATTTTGCGTTAATCGATTATTTCCATGACATGTCCCTACTGCGAAACAACACCAACAACTCGGTCAACTTCCAACGAGCCTCGATTGGTATGTAAAGATCTAGACTTCGCGTGTGGACAGCGTCAAAGATGAGACAAATAAACTCCTTCGAGGTGTTCGAGACGGTCCAGGTGGAGGAGACTCTGACAACGATGACGACCCAGACGGTGCAGATGGAGGTCCTGGTTCTCAACGAACTCAGTGGAAGGGAACTCACCGTGCCGAAGCACTTTAGTCAAATCCGCCGCCCAACTCAGGAGCAGGAAGCTCGATCTGGAGTTTCTGTTGATCCTCTGTTTAAGAAGACCTGTGGGGATTTTGATGAGGGGGGTGTTCATGGATCGATGATCCATTTGAGCTTGGGTGTGGGCGTCGATGGAGGGGGGTTGAGGGTCGTTTTCGATGCCAGTGACGCGGTCGCAAAGTCTGGAGATGACGAAGAAGCCGACGAGGTCGAACCTGTCGAAACCGTTGATTTGAGGGAACTGAAAGGTAGGATCGCCTCAAGGGGTATTCTTAGTTCGTCGACTGATCCGTGTCTTTAAACTCAATTCCTCCTCGACCTGGACGACCTGGACTACAAGTCGATTGTCCCCTCACTAAGAGACTTCTTGTTCTCTGGCAACAACTTTTCTTTCGACAAAGATCACAGCAGCATGTACAGAGGTAATACCCTTGCCTTTACCCAAGAGGACCTTGGCGACGACGATGCCGGGGATAATGGCCCGATCGGATATACCCAGGAAGACATGGGAGACAGTGTACCTTTCGACGGTGGCGACACGCAAGAACCTGCGCCGGTTCAGGACTTTGTCAGTAGCGACCAGGCAAACCAGGACGGATACACTGGTGATGGTGATTTCGGAGGTGATGACGATTTTGGTGGGGATGGTGAGAACGGGTCTGCGGGTGCGGATGCGGACCGTCATGTCGACGACGGTATGTCTGGGCCGGGGAGGGGAACGTTCGTTCTGTTTGGCCCCACAAGAGGACCGAACGAGAGAGACCCGATCATGGCGATGATGAAACCAGACGTGGATGGAGGCACTATGGATTATTTCAATAAGAATACGCTGAAGAACCTGACGGGTCTTGAGCATCGGAAGCTGAGGAAAGTCACTCAGAAACGTGAGTGTTCAGTATCGTCCCTGTCGTAGGTGTACTGAAAACCTTCTTTTGTTTCTGTTTAACCATATGGGAACAGACTACCGCGGCTGTCTCTAAGCGGAAGCGAGAGAGGAAAGAGACATTCAAGATTAACTTTTACGAGCCTCTTGGGGTGTCTGCGAAGGAGTCCGCCAAAGAGAAATTCGCCCCGCCTACTCGTACCGTTCAACACCCAATCCTTCCACGATGACTTTGGTGATTATGGCGGTGGCTCTGGATTTGACGATGGAGATGGTGGTGGGGGGATTGGTTCTGTGGGTCCCTGGGGGAGGGGGTGACGAGTCGGACCTCATGGCTACCCTCGCGGGAAGCTCGAGAATGGACGTGCGGAAGTTGAAAGAGAACATCCGGAAGAGTTTGAACATGAAGGTCCCGAAGCCGAAGGGCCCAGACGAATCCATGGTATAGTTTTCGGACCTCTTCGTTCAACGCAAGCAACATGGTTAACCGCATTTTCTTTTTTCCGTTAGGACGTGGACGATGAAGGCGAGAACGGAGGAAGCTTGACCGATCCAACTGAGCCTCGAGTGTTCGATTCGGTCGTCCCGAGCTTGCGGGGGGCATACCGGAAAGACAAGACGAGCTCCTGTTTCTTGTTTGTTATATCTGGCCAATGAACGTGAGCTGAAGATTGAGAACCCCGATGCGGAGGGCAAGGGTGAGCCAAAGGAAGGAGATAACAAAGTTGGAGATTTTTGGGGTCATCACTCCAGTCAACACCTAATCGCTGAAAGCCAATGTTTCACTCCACACCTTACCAAAACGAGGAGCAGACCAATCGTCCGCAGAACGGTCACCGACTTTGGCGATGTAAAACATCGCACCCTGTGATGGCAGTACGTGTCACGGTTGAATGTTTGAGACTCCACCTAGTAAGCATACCGAAACACGTACTGCACAATCCGGTTAGTTTGAAGCTAAGCCGGAGAATGGGTGGTGAGCGGCGTAGGTTTTACACGGACTTCGGAGCCAGGAGTTGGTGACCATGTTTCGAAAGTTGACGGTTTTCGAATCCTCCACACCGGGAGGTGCCGATGGAATGCATCCGAACTGCCATGCT
>MU118260.1:5187-17014 GCA_014904855.1 Thelephora ganbajun | reverse complement strand
CATGAAAGAATATGTGTTAGGGCCACCTATCAGGGGACTCACTAAAACGCTCGACGGCGTGCCGGGGCCTAGTGCGGGTTGCAAGATGTAGTGTATCGATAGCATGAGGGCTAGGATCGAACCAGACGAGGGGGAGTTGACGATTCCCTCGGTGTTCTAGAGAGGGTAGTCCTCAATAGTCGGGGATGAAAACGAAAGAGAGGAGAAAATGAGAAAAATAAAAAAAGGAGGAATCCAACCGGATAACGGCTGGAGATCTCAGGACGTCCAAAGATAGGGATAATCCTAAGATTTCAAGACTGGGGAACTAATTTCCTCCAGTCGTGATAATATACAAGTCATAATGATCGTGAGTACATAACCATAAACAAAAGAACAAATATCATTAAACATAAACAAGAGGCATAATTGTGTCGTTAGCTCATCGTTATTAAGGCGTCATCAATAGAAGTGAAGGGAATAAAGGAAAGTGCTCATCGCCTCATCTACTCATACAGCCAACCACCCATCCCAGCATCCCTACATCCAAACATGTCCTTCTTCTTCATTTTGAACTCCCTGCTCGTCAGTCATCGTGATGGGGCCGGTCCGCGCGCTCCTCGCACTCCTTCGCCCAACTCCCTTCTCCTCCAGGTCCACCACGGGGATCGCCTCGAGTGGTATTCTCAACTTCCTTCTTCGCTGCTCTATTCGGATGCTATTTGGTTTGCCGCCATGTCTTCACACCGGTCCCATGTTGCTCGCCGTGCAGCCCTTGGTTCGACCGTGGACCCGCTCCATGGTCTCATCTCCCTGGGTCTCGTAGATTGGGATGGCCGGAACTCCATGGCAGACAGTGCCATTGATGGTACACGTCTGGCTGCCGCTCTGGCCGAGCGGTTACTCACCCTCCACGAAGGGGTGGTTCTCGAGGTAGGCGTTGGCCTTGAATGAGAGTTCCCTTGCTCATTGCTCATCACTTTTAGGTCTCCACTCTGGCTCGCCAAGCACAGATGTTGGCTTCCTCCCTGGACCTTGTTACCACCGCCCATAACGAACGTTTGGGCCGCCTCGAGAGTCGCTGCTTTGATCAGGAGCGAGAGCTGGGGGAGATGCGTGTCCGCATGCTGGAGCTCGAGTTGGCTTGGGAGCGGATGGAGTTTCGGACATCGTCCTCTGGCTACGTCTCTGCGGGTGGGGAGGAGGTGGCATCGATGGAAGGAGGTGTGGAAGCAGAGCGGTTAGAGGAGGAGGTGGACATGGGTGAGGAGGGGTTATGGTCCCCAAACTCCTCAGATCGGGCTGTCCTCGCTCTCATCCCAGATGCCCCTGCCTTCCTTACTCAGTAGTAGGGGCCTCCTAATGATACCTTTTTTTGTTCTCCGTCTCTTTGTGTGTGAATGGTTAAGAAACGGGGTATATTGCATGGAAAAAGGGAGGTATACAGGGAAGCGCGATGACACCAGTCAACCAAACCGATTGTCAAGAGATCCGTCAGGGTCAGATCTGTCCCCATAGGAGCAGCCGCTCCCCTTGCCATGTGGCTCTTGAAAGAGGACATGGCGGCAACCCAAATGGAATCGGTGTAGAGAGCGGAGGGGAAACGAGGGTAGTACCACTGGGAATGGGTCCCAGACATGACGAAACGAGTGAGGTCGACACCCAAGGGGGACCGGATAGGACGAGGCCGATCTATGTCCCGACGAGAGACACAGAAGCCGTTCAAGAGGAGGAAGTAGGATTGGGACATGACGAGTAGACAAGTGGAGGAGTGGATGGTTAGATGAGTAGATAAGGCGATGAGCATGTTCTTTTTATTTCCTTTACATTTAATTAGTGACGCCTTCACGACATCATATTGACGTTTACATCACGCCTTTAGTTTATGTTTGATTATGTTTACCCCATTGTTTACTAGTATTTACTTACGATCACGATCACCTGTATATTAGCACAACTGGTGGAAGTTAGTTCCCCAGTCTTGAAATCTCAGGAAATCCCGGCCTTTGGGACGTTCTTGTAGATTGCCTGCATCCATCGTTGGCTCTCTCCCTCATTTTCCTTTTCTCCCCCTGTCCCCTCTTATATCTCACCATCGCAAACTTTTGGGGACTACCCCCTCTTGCATACTCGCGCTCGGTGTGATCCCCCTCGTTCGGACCACTCATCACCCTAGCACACTTGACTCGTGTCAGCTAGCGACCTGTCCAGGCCCGCGTGCACCTCGTCGTAGATTAGTTAGTCCCAGGGCTGGTGGCCCTGACAGAGAAGAGAACGACGGCGCAGCCCCAGAGCCATTGATCGGCAACTCCGGAGCAGTGCACAAGCACATTCTGTCGTGGAGAGACAAGAGACCATGACGATGGAGTTCCAGCTCTGACGAATGACCTCCAACGAAGCTGACGAGTGCATTATGCTTGTCTTGCAGGGTGTTCAGGCAACTCCGATGGTGATTCAATCGAACCCCATCCTTTTCCAATTCAGTGTTGACCTTCTTGTTGGCATCGAAGGAAAAGCAATCAACCGTCAAAAGACGATTGTTGAGAAGGGCCACCTGTCCCTTCAATGCCTGAAGATCAGCCTCCACGCAATCATTCTATGTGATATACGTGTCAGTCTTAATCGACTAATACGGTATATCAGACATACCCTACGATGTTCCGCTTCATAAAGGGACCATAGACGATCGGCCACAACAGCCGAATACCTAATACTGCGAGACGACCACTTGTGCGGTTCGTCGAATTCTTGATGATCAATCAAACCGGACGACACCAGATCGAAGAGGACCTTCTCGTCGTCAGCCATATCATGTCCTCAACGCGAATGGTCCTGGTTCATGAGCACTCCAATAGCCTGCTGCCAGACTATATCGTTGAAGGAACACCCACTCACGAATTGATGGCAAGGGAACTTGTTGTCTATTTGTGACATCACTGCATCGACCAACTAAAGGCAAACTGAGATGAGTTTCACAAATCGAAACTTGGTCAGCTTGCCTACCGATGACATAGTCAGGTACTCAAACCCATAGCTGTCCTTGGTGGGTTGCCCATACTTGCAGTGAGGGTGGGTGTCAATATGAGAAATCCTCTGATTGCGAGGAGAGATGAATGTTCAGTTATTCTTGAGAGTCATGGGGGAAGAGAGCGGTGAATTGCTGAGGAGATAGTGAGAGAACGGTTGAGATTAAATACTCTTTCACTAAGTCCCCTCTCCTCTGCCAAGATGATTCTGTCTTACCCTGCCACACTTAGTCATTGGCCCGCCATGGGAACGCGTTGTCAGCAAAACCCACCACCACCCGATCAGAAAGTAAAACTTCGATCTATTGTGCTGAGCAAGCACTTTCTATTAATAAACCTTCCACTCATTCTTATTGGTTTATCAATTCCTTTGTTCACTTTCCTATTCTTCAGAAAATGATGGAAGATGAAGACGGAGCTCCTTTACAGACCGACAGACATCCTTTAGGATCAATGGAATCCTGATGGTCAGTGCGTTATCACAAGGAAGATGTTGTGGTCCGTGCACAAGAGCCTGCCCTAGATATTTGGATTAGTATATAGGCGGCCTCTCTATCCCTAGTAGCTCCCCAGTCTTATTATCTTTAGATATCCTCTCCCCTCTTGCCACTCGGTGAGTGGTATTTAGGCTGAGGGTGCTATACAGAACATTCGACAAGATCCCTTCCTCTCCCACTCTCATAAACCTCCTCAAGTCGATCCTTCCTGGAAGACTCTTTCTGCACTCGTAGCCAGGGCACCCATTGGAAACCTTGGGTCGAATCCCGAGTCGTTTAGGACAACTCCGTCGATACTGTTCACTGCCAGTTTGAAGTAGGTTGTTTGTCTTGGAGGCCAACCCACTGGAATACTGTGGACGCAGGCACCTTAAGGATGAACACCTTTTGTTGGGGAGTAGCTATCCTTGTTCATGCCGGTGAGCGTTTGGGCTAGAGTGGCCTAACAAGCAGCATTGGCCTTATCCACAACCTCTCTCACAGCCTGGACATCTTCTGGGGAAAGCTTAACCTTCCCAGCTTCTATGTTCTCTTTGAGGTTCTACAAAGGTCACATTGTCTTAATGATAGTTGACAAAATCGTGATACCACATGTACCGAAAGTTGGGTGGTACCAGGGATGGGGATGATGTCCTCTCCCTGAGCCAGCAACCATGCCAAGGCGATTTGTCCAGCAGTGGCATTGTATTTTTTACTGATCTCCTTCAGACCGTCCGCCAGCTTGAGGATGTTGGGGAAGTTCTCCTTTGAGTATCTTGGGATGTATTTATGGAAGTCACCATCTTCAAAGTTATCAGGAGATTTCTGCAGAGGGCTTAGTGGGGTGTTCTACCATTCCTTGGAAATTTTTGACTTATGTAGCAGCCGGTGATGAGGCCCCTTCTGAGGGGAGAGTATGCGACGATCTTGACCCTGAGTTCCCTCGCAGCCTTCAACAGTCCAATCGACTCATCCTTGATGTCCAACGTGAAGGGTGAGTACTCAACCTGCACAGCCAAGATTGGGTGCATGGCATACGCCCTACGAAGGGTCAAAGCTGAGACTTCAGACAGTCCCAGGTGTTTGACCTTGCCGGCCCTGAAACAGATGAGGGTTCTGGTTTGTGAACCGCGAGGTAGAATTATCACTCACTTGACGAGCTTTGCCATCTCGGCAACGGTGTGTTCGATTGGGACAGTGGAGGTAGTAGAGGTCGATGTAATTGACTCCCAACCTCGACAATGATTTGTTGAGTGCCTCAGGGACGTATTCCGGGTCGGCCTTGACAAGCCTGCCAGGCTCACCATGGGCAAAACCGAACTTGGTAGCGAGGAAGATGTCATTATGCTTTCCGGTCTCCTTGAACCTATGCAACCAAAGCGCAGGTGGGAACAGGAGAGGACCATGAGTGGAGCAAAGGTTTGGACCAGACATGTGCATACCACTTGGCAAGAAGTTCTTCATTGTCACCATAGGCATCAGCGGTGTCCCAAAAGGTACAGCCAGAGTTGTAAACGGCGTCCAGAACCTGCAACACAAACAAGAGTGAGTCAGTCACCCACCACAACGATGAAGAATATGGGTGCTTGGTACCTTCAAGCGTTCCTCGTCCATGCCAACCAAGCCGTAAGTGATAGAAAGGCCCATGCCACCATATCTGATTGCGTTGAAGGACTTGTCACCAAAAGCTCTGGTTTGAAAGGACATATTTGGTAAATCGATGAGAATCAAGAGCTGAGTAGAGAGAGATTGTGTTGTTGAGAGGTGTTGTTTGATGTGGTTCCGACATGCCAACCCCTGCTCTTATACCCCTCTGTATCAGGCCACTCTAGCCCAATCGCTCACTGGCACAACAAGGGTAGCAAATCCTCGACAAAAAGGGTACTCGTCTTTAAGGTGCCTGCTTTCACAATATTCCAGCAGGTATGAAACCACTTCAGACTGGCAGTGAAGGGTTGATTGGAGTTCGGCCTAGATGACTCGGGATTTGACCCAAGGTTTCCGATGGGTGCCCTGGCTACAAGGTGCAAGAAAGTCTTCCGGAAAGGATCAACTTAACAAGGTTTATAGGAGTGGGAGAGGAAGGGATCATGTTGAATGGTGTTCATAGCACCCTCAGCCTAAATACCGCTCGCTGGGTAGTGAGAGGGGAGAGGATATCTGCAATAATAAGACTGGGGAGCTACTAGGGCGAGAGAGGCCACTATTATACTACTCTTCAACTTCAGGGCAGGCTCTTGGTGCACGGACCACTAATGCTTTCCATGTGATAGTGCACGGGCCACTAGACTCTCCATGTGATAACGCACAGGCCTTCAGAGCTCCTTTGATCCTAAAGGAACTCCGTCGGTCCATGCAGAGCTCTGTCTTCATCATCCACTATTTTCTAAGCAATAGGAAAGTGAGAGAAGGAAATGATAAACCAATGATAACAAGTGGAAGGTTTATTTATAGAGTTGTGCTTGCTCAGCACTAATAGATCGAAGTCTTTTCCTGATCGGGATGGTGGTGGGTCAATTACTCATTGTGCTCTCACGGCAGGCCGATGACTAAGTGTGGCGGAGTAAGTGATGGTCATTTGTGAGGGGGAAGGGACTTAGCCTGGAGGATATTTAAACAAACTGTCCTCCATCAGATTCCTCAGCAATTCGCTCTTCCTTCCCCATGACTCTTGAGAACAACCGCATGTTCATCTCTCCTTGTAATCAAAAGATTACTCGATTAGACTCTCGCCCTCATGCCAAGTATGGTCATCCAACTAAGGACAGCTACAGGTTCAAATACCTGACTATGTCATTGGTAGGTGAGCTGACCGAGTTTCAATTTGTGAAACTCATCTCAGTTTGCCTTTAGCTCATCGATGCGGTGATTTCGCAGGTGGACAACAAATTCCCTCGTCGTCAATTCACGAGCAGATGTTCGTTCAACAACATAATCTGGCAGCAGGCCATCAGGGCTTTGATGAATCAAGATCACTCCTGTCGTGGTCATGATATGCTGGACGATGAGAAGGTCCTCTTCAATCTGGTGTCGGCTGGTCTGATTGATCCACAAGAGTTCGATGAACCGCACAAGTGGTCATTGCGCAGTGTGAGGTATTCAGCTGTTGTGGCTGATCACCTCTGGGCTCTTCTGGAAGCAGAACATGTTAGGGTATGTCTGGTATACCATATTAACTGATTAAGGCTAACACATATACTGCATAGAATGATCGTGTAGAGGCCAAGCTGAACAGCTTGAAGGGGCAGGTGGCCCTCCTGAACAACCGTCTCCTTACGGTCGACTGGTTCTCCTTCAATGCCAACAAGAAGATTAACACCAAGTTGGAGAAGGACAGTGTTCGGTTGAACCAACATCGCTCCTGCCTCAATACCCTTCAGGACAAGCACAACACCCTTGTCCAGTTTGTCAGGGGTCACTCCTCGCAGTTGGAGTTGCATCAGTGTGGTTTGCTTTCTCTCCGCGACCACATGTGTCAGTGCAATGTTCAACCGGAGTCGCCCATCGATGGATTGGGGGAAGTGCCTTCGTTCTCGTCTCTGTCCACTCCTCAGTGTGAGCCTAGCCCATTGCCTTCCATCATGGTCGAGTCGACTGAGACTCCCATTGTGGCACCTGTTGAGAATGAGGTGCCCATTCCTGTGCCCACTCCTGCATCTACCCCTGTGCCGCATCATACCGTGGTAGAATTGTCTACCACCTTACGTGCTGTTATGGAGGACGAGGCTTGGGAGATCGAGGATCATCTGGTCAGGGCCTGGCAGTGTCAAGGTTGAGGAGCTGTAGGTGTGGTCCGTACTCAACATGACTACCATCCTTATTGCAAGGCTCTAGGTCAATGTCACCCAAACTACTCTCACTGGCTCGGGGTTGAGTGAGAGCTCAGGTCCAAGTTGCGCCGTGCCTGTTGAGGAACTGAGTCGGGAGCAGATGCAGACTCAGAGTCTGGGAGTGAGGGGCTATCAGATGTTGAGTGTGATGAGAGCGGTAACGATGATGCCAAACGCCACAGTGTCCGCTTGTCTCCTGTCCTCTGACCATGTAGGTGGGGAACTCCAGCTTGTCTTTCCAATCTCGCAAGAGGAGTTTGACTCGCTCTTGACCAGAGAGTTGGAGGCTGAGGTTCGTCCGGTCTCGGTTCAGGATGTGGTCCGAAGTGGGGCTCAGGACGACGAGTTGGAGTATAGTGACAGTGAGTTGTAGCGTAGCGGGACTCAAGTAGAATGCCGAGTTGGTACCGGTATCAGTACCATAATATAACCTCTTCATCATCCTTTGGCTGTGGTGTGAGCAAGGCGAAATGGGTAAAAGAGTGACTACGAAAGTGTCCATCTGGTAAAGGCGTGAAAGTGATAGGGTATATGGGGAAACGTGTTGGGTAACGAATGTGATATTGTAAGGATTAAAAAAGTTTTGAAAAATTTACCCAACTCAAACTGCAGAATCCTGACACTCTGCTGGGGGGTGTGGTGGAGCGGCTGATTCAGAAAACAGCCTATGTCGATCAATGACCATCGGAATCGGGCATTATGTGGGTCCACATGATGTACATGTGGGTAGGCAACCCACTTGCACAATCGAGTGGGTCGCCCTATGGTCTATGTGGGTTTGATAATTGTATTCTAGTCAGGTGGGCTCAGGACACGTATGTGGTGTTCTTTTTGAGCTGATGAGTGGGGAGAGTGGATTCCAGATGTGAGATTACAGAGGCTCGGCGGAGTTCCAAGTGGTACATTCCGGTGGCGGTGAACCCTGGATAGAGGGTACCGGTGTTTCAATGTTCTCAGGGAGGGCTAGCGGGGGGGGGAGAACAACCGCAGCGAAGATTCAAAAAGCCATGCCTGCAATGGTGTGACGTGGGAGGTGATCCGACATCATATCTCCCTTTTGAAGACACCATCCCCTCACATTCTGGTCTGTATCCCACACCATCGCCTGGTAAGACTAGAAACATATGTATCTGTCTCAAAATGGTTCCAGTAACCGAGGTTTACTCCTCAATGTCAATATTTGAGAAGCTTTTGGCACGTGCTGTGTGCCAGTGAAACTCGAGGATCAGGGAAAAAGATGACACAGTCACCCAGTGGACTCCAAGTATATGGGGTTGTGATCTCCCCTGAGTCCCAATGTTGAGTGACTTTCCATGGCCAACATAGCATCTTTTCTAAATTCGTAATGGGTGTCAATCACTGTGAATTGTATTGTTCCGAGCCTTAGACGATGGTCGGGGTCCCGGCAGTTTCCTTTCTTGACGAGCATACTCAAAGTTTAGAAAGTCTAAAGAGCCATGGAGGGTCACTCAAAATAGCAGGCAGATAAAGAAGCTCAAGATGAAAGGTTTCAAGGGATCGAGGGTATGTCAGGAGCAGGAAACATAGTTTCCAAAGCCAGTGGCAAGACCCCATGAATCCAAGTTGCTTCTGATGAGGACGAAGGCCGAGGAGGGTCTCTGAAAACAACAACACCCATGGCGAGGGACTGAACGTTGAATGCTGACGTTGAGCACTCACCGTTGTGGGCAAGACAGGCAGTGGGGGCATGAGCGAGCGGTGTCTTAAAATTTGCCTATGGATCCCGCCAGTATCTTATCCGATGGTTCGACTAGCTCAATAAACCCCGTTGCACGTATGCACATCGCATCGCACGTCTGCAATATCGCACATTGTAAACCTCCCACTCATCTCACAAAAACTAAGATTTCCCCTGGGAGAAGTTTCCTGCCTTGGTCTGGACAGATGGGAGTAGGAGGTCTGTAGTGTCAGCTTTTACACTATTCGGAGGTAGTTTCGACATGATATTCCTACAGCCCTTCCGTCCAAGAGAAAGATGGCCATATTGCCTCAAAGCTACCTCTGGATAGCGTAGAGATCGACGCTATGGACTTCCTACCTCTGACTCAGTCCCGAACAAGGCAGGAAATCCCCCCCAGAGGGATTCTAGGTACCGTACCCAACCGGCACACACACGATATCATCTATTCTTTGTGCACTTTGAACGGCATACTTGGCTCCATTTGTATATCATTGACTTAAGCTCTGGCATTACCTCGTGCAGGCTGTCTCGTTTGTCTCGGCTCGTCACTGGAACCCACCCGACACAAGTGTTGCCTCTGCAAGAATCGGATACATACTTGTATTTCGTCACTACAAGCTATTTTCAAATATATGCAACGTACCATTGGGGTCGATTTTTACCCTATCCGCGAGGTCTGTTTAAACCTAGACTAGGATTTTTCCAACTCACGCGTAGAGTAAAGCAGCAGGGCGAAAATCATCACCCCCTACAGCCATAGTGACATCCTGATGAAAACTGAGCAACGTCTCAGTAAGATCCTCAGTATGGTGGAAAAGACCGAGGAGTGCCAGCGAACGAAATGTGCTTTTAAGAAAGGGTTCGTATGTAATAACAAGCATAAACAGATAAGATCTGAAATGCTCGATTTTCAACACATCCTACGGGAGAGCCTCTCCATCAGCCGCTCCAAATTCTGGCGATCGTGTGCCTTTTCCATGACCTGCAATTTATCCATGCCCAATCCCGCCGCGGAGTCAAGGCAGGCAGAGTACCTGTCCACTCTGTCCTGACCAACACCATCGAAATCAACAAACAACATCCGACCCCCATCCTCTGCCAAGTACAACAAGTTCGTTTCTCGTAGATCACCAAAAACCAGATCCCGTCCGTGAAGCAAGTCAAGTCCCTTACAAACGTCCCGACGGACAACTGCAGGCGCAAGCAGAGGTGCGGGTGAACCATCAGTTGAGGAGTGAGGGTCAGTAGACTGGCCCCTCGACTTGGGTATATATTCCATAACGACCATGTACATGTCACCAACGACACGTGCACAGAAGTAGAGAGCTGGAGCGAGCGGGGGATCCTGGTCGGCGAGCAGGCGATGGGCATCTTCATGATACTTGGCAGCAAACTTGACGAACACGACCCGGGTCGAAGTCTCGGTCTCCATCCGTGTGAGGTACATCGCGTGACGTTCGTTGTCCTCGTCGATGACGGAGAGTTCGGCTCCATCAGCGCGATTCACTTTGCAGAAGAACTCGAGTTTTGGGAGTATTTCGGTGAACTCAGGTGGATCGGCTGTGGGGTTTGGCCACAGAGCTTTGGCCTGTGGTGGAGAAGGACGGGGGACTCCCACTAGATTCTTGTACAGGTCGCGGAGTCGTTCCATAGATTTGTTTATTGCCATGAACACGCGTGCGACATGGAGGACATTATCTGAAGCATGGGGTCCAAGGTGGAGCCTAATTGACAACAACTCGTCGGCGTATATGGCGTCGGTGAAAACAGCTGTTGACACGACCAGACGGTTGCCCGCGATGGCCAACAGAATGACAGGCATGTTAGACTGCTCGAGGTATGGGGCGTACTTTACAATGTGACTCAGTGGGAGGGAAGTTGTTGGATGGGGGGACAATACCGAACAGTACCTCTTCTTGGGTGATGGTCTTGCCGTACATGAGCAGACCCTGTAGAAATGGATCTCCTCCGTGCCCTGGGTCATCCTTTAACTGGGCAATCAGACAAGCAAAGGGGCCCTCAAACCAGACACCATCTGGCTTGGGTGGGTTATCCGCCGTCGGCTGGTTCTTGCCCGCAAGGAGTTCTCGCAGAATTTGTTTCAAGGCTTCTTCCTTCTTACCTTCCTTGTCAAAAAAATCAGTAGCGATGGCAACAAGTTTGAAAGCGGAGTTCAAAGTCGTGCGATCTGGGGCAAACGACTCGAGGTGTTCAAGGTCATACTTCAAAAACGCCAGTGGCTCGCTGAAAAGCGCCGTGGGTGGTCCGAATTTGTTGAAGGGTCTTCCATATCGTGGTCCACTGGGGCTACACACTGTTTCCATGACCGCGGCAGCGTTCTTGACACTCTCAGATGGTGAAGGGGCTCGTTTGATGGCTCTAGACAATCTTTCCCGCACTGTAGGGAATGGGCAAATTGGGATATATATCTAGGAAAGTGGAAGAGGGATGCTCACCCATGATGTACCTTAATTCACCCGCCACACCTCGTTCCATGGCTTTGACGACTGCGGAATGACCGGTTAAAGAGTAATTGGGGTCTGCTCACCAGGACGTACTGTCTGGGGTAACGACCACAATGTCAAGCTGTCGCAGTGATTGATCGTGTGGACCGTCAGGAAAAGATCCCACTAGGGGATCATCCCTGGGAAGCATGGCGCCTTCGTCTTTATTGTGGATCCAGTCATAAACTGTCTGCAAGGAGTCGTTGTACAAATCTGCTTTCTTGAGCTTGGGGTCAATAACCTGTGATGCCGGTTGAATGCGAGCATCAACTTATCGACAGACGAAGGGCTTACTTTCCAGAGGGTGGCA